>JABUQX010147634.1:7500-15000 GCA_015478945.1 Trachelipus rathkii
TTTTAAGTATACACAAAAATTTATCTAAGTAAAAGAATCATCTTGCCCGTTACATATATGTAGAAATTTCATCCACTTCGCTTGAACAAAAAAAATTATCGCTATTTTTCATTTTAAATCCAGAAAAAATGGGTTTGGAAATTGGTTCAAAAACAAACTCAGGCCCAAAAATCGAAAAGAAACACATGCTAACACAAAGTAATGATTCTCACTGCGCTAATTTGAAAGCTGGAAAATTCTGGAAGTTGACTACGAAAAAGCAGCCTGGGGTTTAAGTGAGAATTCTGAAAAGAATGACTACAGGCTACTAAAACACCGAAATCTTTGTTCAGAACTACATTTCCGTGTTGCTGTAATCAACTGGCAGTATTCTCCATTTTGGGGAGGAGAAAGCCCAGGCTACGCCAACAGAACACTCCACCACTACAGTTCCACAGTATTGCGGTTCTGATATTGTGTTAAATCATTAACTACTAAATTTTGTTTGAGAGCAATAAAAGAACAATGTTTTTATACTTTTTCCTCAATATTGCTTGGACACTTCCTTCTTTGCCAGACATCGTAGAACAGCCATCGAAACCCAAGCCCACGCATTTCTCGGGATCCAGTTCTTCGGTCGTGACAAAATCGTCAATGGCTTTCATAATGGTTTTACGTCAAGCAGCCAGTTCGGCAATAAATTTCTGCTGACTTCATCGGTTTTCTTTGTCGAGAAATAACGCAACACTAGGTGATTTCCTTTCCAGAAATATCCAGCGGTTTTCATCTGTAAACAGCTACTGCAGCTGCACTCTTCTTTATAATAACAGTGGCACCTTTATAAGTATTAGTACCATAGAAACAGTTTTTATTCTGAATCTGAACTGATTGGTACGTGGCATTTTTCTTACCCTTTTCAAAATGGCTTTTCGATGACTGATCTCCGGCATCTATTCGCTAAGCGCTTTCAATTTGCAACATATAATACGATGCTTACCCCGAAGCGGTAAATCGAGCGTACAAGAAAATGTCACATGAAATTATTGAGGTTAAAAAATTTATTTTCTTCTATGATTTTCTTTGAATGCTGGTTAATTTGGATGTCTACCAACAGCGTCCTGTAGGAACAATCTTGCAGCTTCAACAACAGTTTTGCCCCTCTGTGTTTGTATGTCCCTTACAAACCACATGAACATCTTTATATTTAGTGAGGTCTTATTGTTAAAGAGCCTAGGACACCCTCTGAACAAACTTTTATTTGGTGGAAATAAAATATAAAACTTGCAAAATGCTCCTTTTAGGTGCCTGCAGGTATGGCTCCAAGGTGAATATGTCTCCAAACATTCTTAATTGAATTTCCTCTTTAGTGGTAGCATCTTCTGCAAAAATTATGTCTTAGGTGGAATCCAACACTCTTTCAGTAACTGTTTCCTTTTCTCAGTCGAAATCATAGATGAATGTCCAACGTATTTACCAATGTCATTTTCGTGACTGGCATCTAGCTCCATAATCTGGACCCTATCTTGACTCGTCGAGGTGTTGGGCCTATGTGTGGGTTCTTCATCATACGAAATATGCGAAGTAGGAGGGATTGCCTCTTGTGTAGTCTTGTAGTTGAATTATTGGGCATATTATCGTTTCTTTCACCGCTACCATTTCCAATTTTATCCAAGTTCTTCCTTTTCAAATTTTTATAAGCAATATATATATATATATATATATATATATAAATATATATATATATATATATATATATATATATATATATATATATATATATATATATATATATATATATATATATATATATATATATATATATATATATATATATATATATATATATATATATATATATATATATATATATATATATATATATATATATATATATATATATATAATATATATATATATATTTATATTCTATATTTTTATTTTTTTTTTATAAAAATATAATGATTTTTTCCCCAAATAGTCAAAAGTAAGTTTTCTTTCATTCAAAGATGCTAACAGAAAAAATATAGTATTATGTTGAAAACCACTAATTTCTGTGTTGTAATGAAAAATAGTTTTTTAAAATGAAGCTAACCTCATATGGACAAGTAAGATCATGTGTTACAAATTCCTACTTTTAAGAAGTAAATACACAAAATTTTATTAATATTTAAAGTAAAACGTACGTACCAAGGAATCTCCTAATATCCATGATCTGATGAAATTGAACTATAACTTTACACTGAGGCGGTGTTGAATTATAGAGTGGCGTCACGGAGTGATAATTTCAATGCTACTTTGAACCTTAAACACTTAATAAAGAATTGAGAATCTGACTGAACACAAAATCTAGAATTTATATATACATATCAACATTAAAAAAAACATAGATAGAATAACAACACAGTTCTTATCTACAAATTAAAAGAGCATATAAAATGAGTGAGAAGACCGTATCGGCAAGAGAAATGTGAGAAAATGACGATTGCAACTAGCCTTCGCCATATATATATATATATATATATATATATATATATATATATAACTATATATATATACTATATATATATACTATATATAATATACTTTATATATCATATATATATATAACTGTTACGACAGTTTTTTAGTTACATGCATTATGCTTTCGGGAGGCTAAAAAAAATATATATATATATATATATATATATATATATATATATATATATATATATATATATATATATATATATATATATATATATATCGTAAAACGTACTTAACAGCCACCCGGAACTGGACGTTGGATCAAAAAAATTCGCAGGTAGACTCTATAAGAGTAGCTAGGAATATTACTTTACCACTAAAACCATTAATATATATATATAATATATATATATATGTATATATATATATACATATATAATATATATATATATATATATATATATATATATATATATATATATATATATATATATATATATATATATATACTATATATATATATATATATATATATCTCTTACATATATATATATATATATATATATATATAACATATATATATATATATATATATATATCTTATCTTTATATATATATAACTATATATATATATATATATATCTTATATATATACTTTATATATATATATATATATATATATATATATATATATATATATATATATATATATATATATATAATAAAAATTGGAAAGTACAATTTATGACGTTTTTAGAAAAATGGTTAGTAAGATTTTTAGGAAAAAAATATTAGACCTTTTCATAAAAAATTTTTACGATAAATAATAAAATTATTTGTGCTTTAAAAATAAATTTTGCCGCTAAAAAACAATTTTAATATGTTTTTATTTTTTGCCGGGAAATTTTCTCGGGAAAGGTACAAAGCAAACACACACAAGATGGTCCGAAAATTATAACATTGGATTGAACATTGAAGTACTAATAATATCTCTACTATGAATATAGTATGACACTTTCTCTATGACGTACCTGCTTGTAGCTCCAGAAACGCTTAGTTAAATATCTGGAATTGTTGGCAGTTTTGTAAATATTTTTAATTATTAATAAATACATGTAAGTTTTTTCAATAATAATTTTATTGTTTTAAAAATAACTCTTCATATTCTATATTCGTGATCAAAAACTTACGTTCGAATAAGATAAGGTATTTTTAAAAGACTTATGTTTCTGTCAGTGATCTAAGGTCTTTACAGAATCCCCTAATTTAAGGGTTTTTTTTGTTTTGTTTGTAGATTTAATTTATAAATTTCAATTTAATAATTAAACTCTGTTGAAACTATTTTCATCTTTAGTTATTCGTATTTGTAATAATTAAAATTAACATAAATATGATTTTATACTTTAATGATAAGCATTTTAATTTATTAGCGTAAGCCGTAAATACTTTGGTGTTGTGTGCGTATATTATCATTCTAATTCCAGCTAAAAACCTGGCTTAATTTAGTGCATAATTGCAATGCATTTTAAACTAAATTTCATAAAATAGTTAATTTCTCAAAATGCTATATTAGAAATATTATTTAAAATGCTTCAGGTTTTTTTTCAGAAGTTTTTTAAATTACCCCAAATTGGCGAAATGTACCTCATCTTTCATTTTTTATTTTGACCTTTGTTTTCGTCGGTATATTTTGAATACTCCGCTTGTCAGAAAGTTTTTACCTATAGCTATAGCTAGTTGATAAGTATTTTGTTAATAGTAAATGATTAAGTACGTTATTGTTTTATATTTTTCAGCATATATATAATTAAATATGGTTAAGGAATCAAAATTTACTCAAGAAGAAGAACTATTATTGCAAGATTTTAGTAGAAATGTTACTAAGAAGAGTTCACTGATATTTTACGTCAATGCCTTTTTAGTTTCTGTTATCCCTGTGTGTAAGTTTTTTCTTATTTCTTTGGTTGAATTTGCATTAGGAATAATATTTTCTATACGCTATTTTCTTTTAACTTATAAATTGCAATCTGGATTTAAGCCCCTGGTAATAGTAGTGCAGATGGGTGTCACCTACGAATTTTATAAAAATCACAGGATATACTCTAAAAAAAAATAATGAAAACGAAAATCGTTGCTCTCTTTAGGAAAAAAAGTTACAGCCTCTCAAAGTTGTTAAAACTCTCAGACTTTTCATTTTTGATCCATCAAGGTTAGGTCTCATTTCAGGCCCTCTAGTTCAGGTTATGATAAGTTTGGTTAGGTATATACAGAGAAAATTTATGTAGAACTAACAGATTTTATAACCTGAACTAGGATGGCCCTAAAACGAGCATGAGGCCCACTAATTTTATAAGAAAAGTCTATGTGATAATTTTCAACTTTGAGAGGCGCTCAACACTTTTTCCTAAAGACAAATCATTTTCAATTTTTTTAAGCTTCATTATTTTTTTTTTTAGAGTATATCCTGTGATTTTATTTTTTTATATATATATATATAAGAAAATCTTAAGGGAGTTTTAATAACTTTGAGAGGCTCTAACTTTTTTTCTTAAAGAGCGACTATTTTTTTCATTCATTATTATTTTAGAGTATATCCTATGATTTTTATAAAAATTGGGGGTGATACCCCTCTGCACTATTATTACCAAGCCCTTTGCAATCAGTACAATAGGTGCTCAAATATTATCTTGGAGTTTAACTAATGCCAAAAAAATAGATATTTTTTAAAAATCACTATTTTGATATTCTTTTAAACAACTCTGCCAAATGTTATTAAAAAAAAATTGCCAAATTTACGATATTTTTATAAGTAACATTATTAGTTTTTATATATTTCTTTTTACTTTCTAAAAATCAGTAAGATTATAAGTTTGGTTAAGTAGACACAGATTTACTATATATAATTAACAAAACTTATTATAACCTAAACTTAATAGTTCTTAAAAGGAATTTAAAAAAATAAATTTAGTAGATTTATTAAATTTATATATGAGAGGTTTGACAATAGTTTTAGTATTTTTACATGAGACTGAAAGATACATAAAAAAAAACGAATAACTATATTTCATCAGAATCTGTTGAATTCAACTATTATTCCCTCAAGTTCCAGAGTAGACGTTATAATATCAAGAAAATACAGGCCAAAACTACATGGGCCTAGAATATAAGAAATAGAGAGAGATTAAGAAGTCACATGGGTTTATTGAACTTTCCCAGTCAAACTAAATATTTTTGGTAATTGTGGATTTCAATTTAATCTGAATCATTTAAATACTGTATTAAAAATATAAACATTAAATTTAAAAAATGATATAAATTTTTTTTGAAGTTTTTCTATTGATTTTCATACATTTTATTTACATATTTTAAGGAAAAATTAAAATGTAATACTTAAGTTAACATAATCTAAATAAATCAATATTTTCTTTAAAAGTAATCAATGTATAAAAATGGGTATGAAACAGTACTGTACATCTTGCATATAAGATTACCGATAAAAATTGCATCCCTAGTTGTAACGTTATTCAGTATTTCATGTTTTTTTTTGATAAACTTAGAAGGTTATGATTAGTGATGGGTAAATGCCCGGGCACTTAAGAATTGGGCAAATGCCCTGGGCATTTATCTGGGCATTTGTCCAATTTGGGTGACATTAGAGGCATTATACTTTTATTATATATATATATATATATATATATATATATATATATATATATATATATATATATATATATATATATATATATATATATATATATATATATATTTGTCCCTCTTTGGCTTCAACTAGAGGTGGTTAAATGACCCCAGCGTTATGGCATTTATCGCATATAACTAACTCCCTTGAAAAATCATTAATTTTAAAATTTTTACCTTTGTATAAGGTGAATAAAATATCAGCAGTATTTTATTTATCCTTAATAATTGAATAAATTTGTACATATAATGTTATTTACAGTATAGTATATTAACATTTTATTGACTAGTTAATTAGTAGGATATTTATTACATTACAGAACAGTACTCTACACATCTTAAATTGAACAAAAAAAAGTTTTTTTAAATGAAAAAAATATACAATGTATAAACCTTTTTAAATTTGGAGATAATATTCCAATTGCGCACAAAAATAGTTTCTTTCAAAGTGTAAATGAAGTTGAAGGATTTGGATGATGAAGGCGGTTCCGAATCTGTAGATTGCATAGACTGCTTTTTGGAGAAATACATCGTTATCGGCAATTGACGCTTTTGCCTTTTTAGCTCACCAAATATTTCTTCATATGGTTTTAAACAGGGATGGCAATTTTGGTGATTTTTTTGATTTTTTTTAAAAAAATCAATTTGTGATTTTTTTTATTTTTTTTATTTTTTTTTATTTTTTCAGATTCGTAACGTCACGCGATATATAATTTGTAACTTGCAGATTATATTTCGCTTACGAATCCAACAAATCAAAAATATCAAAAAAATCAAAAAAATCACAATTTTTTTCAAAAAATCAAAAAAATCACCAAAATTGCCATCCCTGGTTTTAAATCATTTTTCAATTTCTCTTTTAATTTTGAGACTGCATTCCATTGAAGGATCTTTGACAATAAATTATTTAACTGTTTTGTCATACGAAACACAGTTCACCTAATGTATTTAAATCCCAATCATTTACTACAGCATTTTTTTCATCGTCATCTTCAGTATCAGAAACTGAATTAACAAGTTCAGCTAACACATCACTTGTTAATGTCTCCTTATTCCCTTCAATTATTTCTTCAATTTCTTTTTGGTGGAGGTCGTCAAATCCATCACCACCAACGTGATGAGCAATTGTAACAATGTTTGCAACTTCATCTGCAGTTGAAAATCCTTGACTAGAAAATCTGTAACGCATTCACTCCATATAAATTTTTCCAGCAAGCGTTAACCCAGTGGTTTAATTTGTCAATTTACCCTACTAACACATTTGATGTCTACCAATATTTAAAGATTTCCTCCAATTCATGGCATTTTGCGGCTGAATCCTCATCAAAGAAAATACAAATCACGATATGAATGTTATCTTTA
>JABUQX010147635.1:0-2500 GCA_015478945.1 Trachelipus rathkii
ATGAAATTCCCGTGGGTCAATATTTTTGATTTTATCGATGAAGTTTGTGGTGTTAGTAATATGAGATGGTGAAATGTTACCTACAAGAGGGCTTAACTGTTCAGCCAGCCATTTTGCTAATTTGTAGGTAATGTTATTCGTGTTAGAAATAATCGGACGTAAAGGAACATTAGGTTTGTGAACTTTTGGTAAGCCATAAAATTGTGATAGTTGGGGCATATATGCGTTTTTATTATTGTAAATGTTTGGATAGTCTTTGCATATTTGTTTCAATGATTTATTAAAATTATATTGAGAATTCTTAAGTGGGTCATTGGTAATTTTATCATAGGTAGCATTGTCATCTAACAGTGCGTTACATTTGTTATTATAATCCATATAGTTCAAAATCACAATATTGCCTCCCTTATCTGAACGTGTAATTACTATTTCTTTATTGTTGATAAGAGATTTTAAAGCCATATAAAACTTAATGGGGAAATTACGTACTTCTGTATTCTGCAAAGTTGACGATGCTAATAAACCTTTGAGTAAACTATTGTTGCATGTTTTATCCTTATCATGTTTGCTCCATAATTCGAAATCCATAAGTAATTGATTAATAAATCATTGCAAATATGCAAAGACTATCCAAACATTTACAATAATAAAAACGCATATATGCCCCAACTATCACAATTTTATGGCTTACCAAAAGTTCACAAACCTAATGTTCCTTTACGTCCGATTATTTCTAACACGAATAACATTACCTACAAATTAGCAAAATGGCTGGCTGAACAGTTAAGCCCTCTTGTAGGTAACATTTCACCATCTCATATTACTAACACCACAAACTTCATCGATAAAATCAAAAATATTGACCCACGGGAATTTCATTTTGTAAGTTTCGATGCAATTTCGCTTTTTACATCTGTACCGGTCCCTTTAGCTCTCTCTCTACTGGAACATCATTTACAAGTTTCACAGCATACTTTGACATATTCATTTGACTTTATAAAACAACTTATTAATTTGACATTAGAACATAACTTTTTTCATTATAATTCTAATTATTTTAAACAGAAACAAGGTCTTAGTATGGGTTCACCACTTTCTCCTATTATAAGCAATTTATTCATGGAGTTGGTTGAAAAATATCATTTTTTCCCCAATCCTAACTTTGCAGGTTTACATTGGTTCAGGTACGTCGATGACGTGTTTTGTGCTATTCCTATTAATAAAAACCCTCAGGATATTCTGACATTTATCAATTCTTATAATACCAATCTACAATTCACTGTAGAAGCCCCTATCAATAATTCATTACCTTTCTTGGATACCTTGGTGAAGTGGGATGACACTGGTAACTTAACATTTTCAATATATAGAAAGAAAACTTCACAAATTAACTACATGCATTGGTATTCCTTTCATTGCTTCAACACGAAGGTAGGGACCCTCACATCTTTGTTTTTACGTGCATTACGAATTTGTTCCCCCTCAAATCTACAGACTGAAATCAATTTTTTATTTAACACTTTTAAGAATTTACAATATCCTCTCTCCATAATCAATAGAGCTTTAAAGAAAGCAAAAGCAAATTTCTACCACTCTCATAACCAGTTACCTAAAGAAAACACCACCTATCTGGCTGTCCCATATCCTCTACCAAAATGCATCAGGAAGGTTATTCCGAAGAGTATCGTTACCACCCCATCGAATGCCCTACCCCTTAAAAAAGTTTTAAAACCTAACAAATTTGCAAATAGCCCTTATTCTCAATGTATATATAGCATTCCTTGCTATAACTGTAGAAGTATTTATGTGGGAGAGACAATTGACTTTAAAAGAAGAAATGACCAGCATATATACGATCTCACATACAGTAAGCAGAAATCAGCACTTACGCATCATAGATCGACGTTTAATCATAAAATCAATATCAATAACATGGAACCCATCATTAATGTCTCAGATAATAACAAGAGGAAAATGATAGAATCATATTGCATTGTAAATAGTAATAACTTTAATAAAATAGCAGGTGAAATGAATATAGACGTGACACAAAATTTAATGATGAAAAGTACAATTTTTTTTTCAAGAATATCGATAAAAAATTGGATCATCAACAACCATCCAACTGAAAAATTGTTTCATACTTCAGACTCTTCTTTAACGCAGGAGCTTCTTTTCTGTTCAACATCCCACCTGAGGAGGCCGTTACTATGGCGGCGAAAGCTAGTGGAATTTAATATAATTTAGATATGTAAATAAATATGTGTAATTGTGTGTATTGATGTTTTGTGTTAACACTCGATTTTATGTATTATTTTAAAATTAAAAAGTGACTTTTAAGTGTGTATTCATAAGGGCATTCCAGTCAAATAAATATTAGAAAAAATAGAGTCTGAATTCTATAAATAGTCAAATATATATATATATATATATATATATATATATATATATATATATATATATATATATATATATATATATAACAACTCTATCTAAATAT
>JABUQX010147637.1:0-2500 GCA_015478945.1 Trachelipus rathkii
GGTGGCGCTACTGGTTCAGTTCAGTTGGGTGTTTAACCGTTTCGCATTTTATCGTGAAACGCTTTCGCGATATGTTTCATGCGCCGCTTCAATACATTAATATATATATAGTAATATATATATATATATATATATATATATATATATATATATATATATATATATATATATATATATATATATATATATATATATAAATATATATATATATATATATAAATATATATATATATATATATATATATATATAATAATAAAAATGATAATAATAATAATTAAAATAATATATATATATATATATATATATATATATATATATATATATATATATATATATATATATATATATATATATATATTTATATGTTTAAATAATATATATATATATATATATATATATATATATATATATATATATATATATATATATATATATATATATATATATATATATATATATATATATATATATATATATATATATATATATACTATTCGTCAAAATTAACGCCTTTCATCAAACGAAAGTGTGCTGACCTCCTTGGCTCTCCTTCTGACAACAAATCTTTTTGGTCTCTTGCCAAAAACATCTCTAACAGTTTCTGTAAATCATCTTTTGCCCATCTTATTCGATCTGATGGCTCTATATCTAATACTCCGACTGAAAAGGCTAATCTCTTGGGCCTCATTTTTCTCTAATTCAACCTTTTACGATTCTGGCAACCATCCCCCTACCCCTTCTCCTCTCAGGTGTTCCAGTGCCTTGATGTGTCATTACATTTTTAGGGTGTATGGACCAACTAAAATCTTTAAATTTTAGGTAGGTAATTATTTGGGCGACATTTTTCCCAAGTTTGAGGAAGTGTGCTGGAGCTGGAGCCATCTTTCGTTTCAACTATAAGCTCCATGCCTCAATAATAAAACTTTCCCCTCAGTATTGGAAGGGCATTCCGACCTATACCCAAGAAAAATAGTCGCTCTGATTCTTCTAATTATCGCCCAATATCTTTACTTGTATCCTGTCTAAGATATTTGAAATTCTTATCAACTTTTAGTTCTTGGACCATCTGGAATCTAAATTCCCTCATTCCGATCATCAGTATGATTTTCAATTCTCTAGGTTTCCTGTTGACATACTCTCCTATCTTAAAGATTTATGGTTTTCTGCCCTCAAGGACTTTAGGGAGTCTTGTGTATTGACGCCTGACATATTAAAAGCATTTCACAGGGTGTGGCATGCATCGCTAGTTTCCATGCTTCCCACCTTTGGGTTGCCACCTTCTCTTTTCTTACTTATCTCTAATTCTTTTTTCAAACAGCTCCATATCGGCTGTTGTTGATGGGGCGACCTCTTCCTTTCCTACCAATAGTGGTGTTCCTTATGTTTCTTTCTGTCTTATCTCCTTCCCATATTTTTCATTAACGAGCTTTTCAGCTGTTCATCAAACTCTATCCATCCATATTCATATTTCACCGTGGGTTTTCTCAAGCTTGTGAAAGTCAACTCTCCAAAACTCAACATCCACAAATTTCCCTCTCAAAGACACCTCCTAACATTTATATATCTTTCGATGGTTTTCCCGTCTCTCCCGTTGACAATATAAGCATCCTTGGCCTTACTTAATATAAACAAAAAAAAATGTCTTTGTTTTAGAAATCTCATATCACATGGTTGCAAGGGGGGCCTCAGAAAAAGCTAAGAGTTCTATTTAGACTGAGATAATTTTTTCCCATTCTCAATTATTTCAACTAAGCAAGGGTATCATTCGCCCTTGTATATAGTATTGCTCTCTTATCCGAGGGGTGGGGGTAGGCTTCACTCGTCCTTTGGATAGGGTCAATTCATGGGATAGAAGGCTTATAAACTATTCTGTTCTTTACAGTTCACATGGAACTTTGTCTTTGCAACGTCACGTTGGTGATTCGTCTCTTTTTCTTTAAGTATTACAGCGGCAAGTACTCAAGAAGGAAGTGACCACTAGTGTACAACCGCCTTTACAAAGCCCTCGTTGCGCAAGCAGTGTCTGCACTTGAATTCTGCTCTGTCATTAGAAACCCAGGATTGTTCGGTGCGGTGCTTCCTTCTTTAGGACCACCTCTGTACTGTGGAATTCTCTTCATCTTTTCATCTTCCATAATTTGTGCTTCCTGCTGAATTTAATCTCCCTTACTTTATGGCCTGAATATGTGCCCACCTGCTAAATATGCATTTGGTGGAACTGTATGAGTTTTAATTTTAATTTCACCACTTTCATCATTTTACACCCCTCCTAGAATAAGAGAGTGATAACTACATATATACTATATATATGTGAATATATATATATATATATATATATATATATATATATATATATATATATATATATATATATATATATATATATATATATATATATATATATATTTATATAATAATAATAAGATATATAAAATAAATATATATATATATATATATATATATATATTAGGGATGTGACAAAGTATTGGTTTGGTATTG
>JABUQX010147637.1:5000-10000 GCA_015478945.1 Trachelipus rathkii
TAATAATAATAATAATAATAATAATAATAATAATAATAATAATAATAATAATAAAAATAATAATAATAATAATAATAATAATAATAATAATAATAATAATAATAATAATAATAATAATAATAATAATAATAATAATAATAATAATAATAATAATAATAATAATAACTAACGACCATTTAATTTCTAATTTTAACTCTAAAGTTCAAGTGGCGTAGACAAAAGTGTAAAATAAAGGGTTCAAAGAGCGTGAAAAGAAGAAGGAAAAAAAGTTCAAAAAAGTTGCGAACAAAAATTTTGAAGTACGAAACTTTTTGAAACGCTTGTTAAAATTTGAGATAAAAAAGTGTTTTTCAATGATTAAGTGAACCTCTTTTTTTCTTTTCTTTTTTCTTTCTTTTTCTCACTTAATTTTCCTTTGTTCTACTTTTTTTAATATTTTTTCCAATTTGTTTCTTTTGTTTAAAGTGAAAATGACTTCACACTAGATTGTAGTTGACAAATATTGGGCTATGCTGATACATCGATGATTTTATTCGTATTATTATTATTATTATTATTATTATTATTATTATTATTATTATTATTATTATTATTAATAATATTAATAAAATAAAAAATAATAAAAGCAAGATCAATACATGAAATATTAATAATATAATGTAATAAAACTCCAATTGTATTATTTGTGTGTGTGTGTGTGTGTATTGTGTATTATTAATGTATTGTGTGTTAAATGTCATCATGTCAATATGTCATGTCACTCATTGTCATGTTGTGTGTATTGTGTGTGTGTGTGTGTATGTCATAATGTCGTGTGTGTGTGTGTGTGTGTGTGTGTGTGTGTGGTATTATCATTATTATTATTATTATTATTATTATTATTATTATTATTATTATTATTATTATTATTATTATTATTATTATTATTATTATTATTATTATTATTATTATTATTATTATTATTATTATTATTATTATTATCAATTATTGTGTGTGTGTGTGTGTATTATTATTATTATTATTATTATTATTATTATTATTATTATTATTATTATTATTATTATTATTATTATTCAACCGCATTTTTTGTAAGCATGTCTAGCACATAATTATTTTCATTTTCACTATTCATATATTTTATACATCTTTTGCATACATTTTAATTAATTTACACAATTTGCAATGTTTAATTAGTGCAAGGGGGCTAATGCTTTAAAGTTCAAATATTTCTTATATAATTATTTTTTCAGATCTATTTAATCATAATTTAAAATGTATTTTTAATAACTAAGGAATCGCTGAAGGGAATAAAATATTAATGTTTCGCTTTTTAAATTCAGAAGGGTTTTTAATACATTGAGAAAAATTTCGTTCCTGCTTTTAATATATATATATATATATATATATATATATATATATATATATATATATATATATATATATATATATATATATATATATATATATATATATATATATATATATATATATATATATATATATATATATATATATATATTAACATAAAAATGAGGGCGTCAGAAACGATATGTCAACATTGACAGTTAAGTTACTAACTCTTGCTCGAGAAGTGCTGGCGGTCTAGCCTTAAGTAAAAAAACTTTGTAAATGATTAGTGCAGACAATTGTTAATGTTATATTGACACATCAATAGTTATTATCTTCAGGTTCTCTGTACTTTGAGGTAAGGGAAACTTAGCTTCCTCAAGTACTGAGTGTATTTACAAAACTTCACAACCGAGATATATTATGGATATTACAAATCAGAATTGTCTTGCTTTTACCATTTTTCCCTGTAATTAATCTTTTGCTTTTCTTTTCTGAGGTCTTAGTACTAAAAATAATTTTTAAAACTACATGTACGTAATTAATATTAATACCGTAATATAAGTGTATTAAATCACTTTAGCAAATAAATTTTAAATATTACTCTATACTCTATCTTGATATTAATATTTGCTGATGAGTAAAATTTAGGATCAAAATGTCAATGTGAATGATTTGAATTTCATATTTACCATATATTATTAGTATAATAAAAATACAATGGAAAAAATAAAATATTTTTATATGTTTTATTTTTATACCATAAATAATTAATTACCTTATTAGATGATTTACAGTTAGTACTAAATTTTCGGCTTACTACATACGCTAGTTCATCATTAATAAATTTTATTTTTAATATAATAAACCTGTTTTTAATATAATAAAACTATTATTTATTAATCCTAATAAATCTCATTTGGAAGAAAGTTTATTTCTTATCACTTACTTTAAAAATTATGATTTGACTTTAGTTTACATTCAGTGCCATAAAGCGAAGACTTTTTATAATAATTTTAAATGCAATTGGCAAATATTGAAATTTTTGTTATATTATTAAATAATCCCATGTAAATTTTTAAACATTTTTTTGAAATGCTAAAAGACATTATTGTTTCGAGGTCAAATTTAATATTTGACAAAAATTCCTCTTGATAAGGTCCTATTTCTCCTTCTTATTGTACGTTTATTCTTATTATCGTTGAAGCATTTTTTGACTACAATTTCACTCATATAATCGTCAGCATTTTTAAGCTTTATACTTTAAAGGGGAATTATTTCTGTCTCGAAAAATGAAAAGAAATTTTATTTCCAATATCGTCGTAGTTTTTTTTGTTTGACATGTTTTTCACTGTCAGAATTTTAAAAAAATAACATATACCAACGTCAAAATCAAGCAAGGTCTACAAACGTCATTCTTAAACTCACATAAAATGAACCACACACACACACACACACACACACACACACACACACACACACATACACACAAGCATTTATACAATAAAATAACAACAGGTCTTCATCATATCAATAATATAAGCTGTGAGAATTAACCTTTCGTTATAATGATAATTCCTTGCAATATATTAGTATTTACGCTCTTTCCGATATTAGTAATTAATATTGTAGAATTTATTATGTATTAATTTAGTATTTACTTAGTATTTAACAGGTTTAATATTTATCTAGCATTTACTTAGTATTCATTAGCAGTTTACTTGGTATTTACATAACATCTATTCAAAACTTAGTATTTAAATATTTTAACATTTTTTATTTTAATATTTTAGCATTTAGTATTTATTCATTTAGTATCTTTCGGTAATTAAGTTTTTTCCATATGGTTATCTTTCCTGTATATTCTTGTAAGTTCCTATACGTTTCTGCAAGCTCCTGTAAATGGGAGGTAAAATAAATCAAAAGTTTTAAATCGTTGAAAAAAAGGTGAAACAAAGATAAACATGTTTCACATGAAGACTTTCTCTAAACTTAGAGAAGGTTCATTTCATCCTTGTTGATTTGGAAACTCAGATGCTCTGTGCTATTCTTCCATTATGGTCATTAAAACGTGTGTAAAGTCAGTTTCTGCTTTCCAAGTGAAACTAAGAATTTTATAACACACATATATAATTAGTAAATATATCATATTTATATATATATATATATATATATATATAATAAATATATATATATATATATATATATATATATATATATATATAACTAATATATATATATATATATATATATATATATATATATATATATATATATATTTATATTTAGATATATATATATATATATATATATATACACACAATATATATATATATATATATATATATATATATATATATATATATATATATATATATATATATATATATATATATATATATATATTTATATATATATATAATATATATATATATATATATATATATATATATATATATATATATATGCTATATATATATATATATATATATATATATATATATATTTAACATCCCTAAATGGGTTTCGAACCCGCACCCTCGCTGTTGGTAAATATATATATATATATATATATATATATATATATATATATATATATATATATATATATATATATATATATATATATATATATATATATATATATATATATATATATATATATATATACGCATTTATTTTTAACATTAAATAATCAATATCTAGTGGATTATTTATTAAAAACATATTATAATTAATATAATAACATTAAATATATATATATATATATATATATATATATATATATATATATATATATATATATATATATATATATATATATATATATATATATATATATATATATATATATATATTATAACCAGAAACAATCTAAAACCTAATAATATTTAAGGAGGATTTGAAGAGAAAGACATAAAACTTGCCATATAGAAAAATAAAGTTTAAATTAATAATATTTTTTTAACAACAGATAGCGAAATTGCAGTCGCAAATCCTTAGGTTTTTAAGCAATTTAAATGTAGAAAATTAATTGAAAAAAAAGTGAATATTTTTGAACTTCTTTCTATTCAATTAAAAAAAGGTCAAAAAGCGACTGAGAATTTTAGTTAATTATATAAAAAAAAAATTATTTGAGAAATGTTGACGCAAATGAAGAATTCTTAAAAATTGAAGAATTTTTGTGAAATGGAATTTGAAGTTTTCCTTAAAACGTTTTGAAAAAATAATCTATAGTATGAACGATTTATATAAATTTATAGAAAACATGTAAACTGTTTAACAGTATCATTGTTTTTAAAATATATATATATATATATATATATATATATATATATATATATATATATATATATATATATATATTATATATATATATATATATTCTTTATATATATATATATACTTTATCTTTCATATATATATATATATATATATATTATATATATTCCGAGTCAAGCTGATCGTTAATAACAACTTCGTTAGTATAATAATATTGAAATTTAACATTACAATTTTAATTTTACAAGCTGTTAAACTGTTTTAATCTACACATAATTTTATTGGTGTTTTTTTTTCGTTTATTCACATTATTTGCCAGGAAAGGTAAAGTCATTATCCGGAAAAAAGACTTTTTAATGTATCTTTTTATT
>JABUQX010147637.1:15000-17500 GCA_015478945.1 Trachelipus rathkii
TATTATTATTATTATTATTATTATTATTATTATCCTATATATTATTATTATTATTATTATTATTATTATTATTATTATTATTATTATTATTATTATTATTATTATTATTATTATTATTATTATTATTCAACCACTTTTATAAGCATGTCATCACACAATTGCTCTGATTTTCACTTTTCATATATTTTATATATCTTTTGCATAAATTTTAGTTAATTTACACAATTTGCGATGTTTGATTAGCGGAAGGGCGCATGTTTAAAATGAAATATTTCTTATATAATTATTTTTCAAATGTATTAGATACTAATCAAAATGTATTTTTAATAATTAAGGAATAGCTTAAGGAATAAAATATTAATATTTCGCATTTTACAAAATCGAATAGGTTTTAATACATTGGTGAAAAATTTTGTTCCTACTTTTTTAATATATATATATATATATATATATATATATATATATATATATATATATATATATATATATATATATATATATATATATATATATATATATATATATATATATAATATATATATATATATATTAATTGACATAAAAATGAGAGCGTCAGAAACGTTATGGCAATATTGACAGTTAAGTAACTAACTCTAGCTCGAGAAGTGCTGGCGGTCTAGCCTTAAGTGAAAAAACTTCATAAATGATTGATGTAGAGTTGTAGACAAATATTCTTGTTATATTGGCACATTTATAGTTATTATCGTCTTGTTTTCTGTACTTTAAAGTAAGGGAAACTTAGCTTCATCGGGTACTGAGTGTATTTACAAAGTTTCACATCCGTGATATATTTTGGGTGGTAGAAAACAGAACTGTCTTGCTATTATCATTTTTCCCTGTAGTTAATTTTTTGCTTTTCTTTTCTGACGTCTTAGTGCTAAAAATAATTTTTAAAACTATTTGTACGTAATTAATATTAATACTGTAATATCTGTATTAAATCACTTTATCAATTAAATTTTAAATATTATTCTATACTCTATATTGTATCTTGATATTAATATTTGCTGATGAATACAATTTAAGATCAAAATGTCAATGTGAATGATTTGAATTTCACATGCACCATATATTATTATTATAATTAAAAATACAATGAAAAAAGTAAAATACTTTTTATATGTTTTAGGTTTATACCATAAATAATAATTAATTACCTTATTAGTTGATTTACAGTTATTATTAAGTTTTCGGCTCACTACATACGCTAGTTCGTCATTAATAAATTTTATTTTTAATATAATAAATCTATTATTTATTAATCCTAATAAGTCTCGTTATGAAGCAAGAACTTTTAATGTAGTTAAAGAAAATGTAAAGGAGAGCTATTTTCTTGAAAAATCTTTCAGAAAAGAGAAATTTAATAGAAAGAAATATCCATATTCAGATTTTATTTCTTATCACTTACTTTAAAAATGATGATTTGACCTTAATTTACATTCAGTACCATGAAGTGTAGACTTTTTATAATAATTTTAAATGTAATTGGAAAATATTGAAATTTTCGTTATATTGTTAAATAACTCCATGTAAATTTTAAAAAAATTTTTTGAAATGCTAAAAGACATTATTGTTTCGAGGTCAAATTTAATATTTGATAAAATTCCTCTTGATAAGGTCCTATTTCTCCTTCTTATTTTACGTTTATTCTTATTCATTCTGTCAGAACTAGTTTAGAGAGACTGAATTTTAAACATATAAACGTCAGCATTTTTTTAAGCTTTATACTTTCCACGGGAAATTATTTCTGTCTCGAAAAGTGAAAAGAAATTTTATTTCCAATATCGTCGTAGTTTTTGTTTGACATATGTTTTTTTCTACCACTGTCAGAATTTTAAAAATAACATATCCAACGTCAAAATCAAGCAAGGTCTACAAACGTCATCCTTAAACTCACATAAAATGAACCACACACACGCGCCCGTACGCACACACACACATAAGCATTTATACAATAAAATAACAACAACAAGTCTTCATCATATCAATATATTAAGCTGTGAGGATTAACCTTTTGTTACAATGATAATTCCTTGCAATGTTTTAGTATTTACGCTCTTTCCGTGTATTAGTAATTAATATTGTAGAAATGATTATGTTTTAATTTAGTATTTACTTAATATTTAACAGGTTTAATATTTATTTATTATTTACTTAGTATTCATTAGCTTTTCACTTAGTATTTATTTAGTCTTTCTTAGTAGTTTACCTGGTATTTACATAACATTTATTTAATACTTAGTATTGAAATACTTTAGAATTTTTTATTTTTAATATTTTAGTACTTAGCATTTATTCATTTAGCATCTTTCGTTAATCAATCTCTTTCCATATAGTTATCTTTCCTGTACGTTCCTGCAAGTTTGTGTAAGTTCCTCTAAGTTTCTGCAAGCTAATGTAAATGGGAGAAAAAGAAAATCAAATGTTTTAAATCGTTTAAGAAAAAGGTGAAGCAAAGATTGAAATGTTTCACACGAGA
>JABUQX010147637.1:20000-22500 GCA_015478945.1 Trachelipus rathkii
AAGGAATAAGAAAGCATGGTGTCGGAATTATAGTGGGACCAAGACTGTCACCATGTATACAGAAAGTAAAAATTATAAATGAGAGGTTGATGATGTGCGTGTAGAAGATAGGAGGCCGGATAAAATATAGAATATTCCAGGTATATGCACCACAACAGGGAAGAACTGAAGCTGAGAAGGAAGAGTTTTATCGGAAACTGCGGGGGAGAGGTGGGGATGGAGGAGGAGGGGGAGAGGTGCGTGTTGATGGGAGATTTCAACGCTAGAGTAGGAAAGAAAAGAGAGATGGAGAGAGTATTGGGACCATTTGGAGAGGAGACAAGAAACATGGAGGGAGAGGCGTTGATCGATTTTTGTGTGAGAAACGACCTAAAAATAATGAACACGTTTTTCAAGCATAGAGAGTCTCACATCTTTACGAGGTATAGATGGAATCAGGTAACGCAACAATTCGATCAAAAATCGGTGATAGACTACATGATAGTCTCCGATAAAAGGATGGTAAAGAATGTAAAGGTGATCCCAGGAGTGTCCTTGGATGCGGATCATAGACTGGTGGTGGCGGATATGAAGATAAGAGGGGAGGGAGGAGTAAATGAGCAGAAGAGGGCAGTGATCAGAGTGGAGAAGTTGGCAGAACAAGAAACGAGACGAAATTATGAACGGGAAATGCAGGAAACCCTAAGGAATGGAGAAGAAAACGAAGACTTGCAGGATGTCATCAGGGAAGTGGCAGAGAAAACTCTTGGTAAAAGATGGGTAGGAGGTACTAGGAAGAGACATACACCATGGTGGAACGAAGAAGTGAAAAAAGCAATTAAGGAAAAAACAGGGAAAATGAGGAAGTGGCTGAAAAGAAGAACAGCGGCAGCAAGGGAGGAATATGTACAGGCAAGGAATGAGGCAGAGAGAATAAAGAGGAGGGCAAAAAAGATGGAGACGGAGAGAATGGCAGGAGAAATAACGAGAGATGTGGGCGAAGGGAAGAAAAAGCTATTTAAGATGGCGAAGGCGTATAGAAAACCAAAAAGCGTAACTAGACATAAAAGATAGAAACGGAGAGATTCTTGTGAGACCGCAAGAAAGAAATGATAGATGGACCGAATACTATGAAGATCTGCTAAATGTAGAATACAGAGAACAAGAAGAAGAAGCTGCAGATCAGACGAGGAAGAGGAGTAGGAGGAAGGAGGATAGATAACGGTTGAAGAATATGAGGAGGCTATAAAAAGGATGAAGAAGGGTAAAATCCCAAGAGAGGATGGAGTGGCTGTGGAGTTGGTGGTGGAGGGAGGAGAGGAGCTGAGAGGGAGAATCATCAGTTTGATGAACAAGTGTTGGAGAGAGGGAAAGGTGCCGGAAAGGTGGGGCAAAGCAATAATAATACCAATATATAAAGGTAAAGGAGATGCAGGAAGCTGTAATAATTATAGAGGCATTTCACTGATGGACCATCTGGCGAAAATATACGAAAGAATATTGGAGAGGAGGTTGAGAGAGAAGGTAGAGCCGAGACTCGGAGAAGAACAGTACGGGTATAGAAGAGGAAGAGGAACGACGGACCTCTTATTCACACTAAGAATGGTCTCGGAGAAGATGCTGGAATATGGCAAGAGATTCTTTGTAGCGTTCATCGATCTGCAAAAGGCATTTGATTCGGTGCCAAGGAAAAAGCTCTGGAGAGCTATGGAGAGGAATTATGGAGTGAGGGGTAGATTAAAGAAGGCAATAGAAAGTATGTATGAGAAATGCAGTTGTAATGTTAGAACTGAGTGCGAGAACGATAGATGGTTTGAGGTGAAAACAGGAGTGAAGCAGGGGAGTGTTTTATCGCCACTGCTGTTTATATTATATTTAGACGTGGTGATAAGGAAAGTGAGGGAGAGACTGGGAAAATTTGAAGGGGACATAATGGCATATGCGGAAGATCTGGTGTGCTGGGCGAGAGACGATTCGAGAGGTGGTGGAGTTGTTTGCGGAGGAGTTGGAGGAAACAGGGATGAAGATGAACATACAGAAGACAGAGATATTAACAGTAACCGGAGGAAATGAGGAGGGGATGAGAATGATGGTGAGAGGAGGAGGTGAAGGCGGTAAATACCTGCAATTATCTCGGAGGATGTTTTAACAGAAGGGGAGGAAGTGGAGGAGAGATTACGCGAAGAATGGAAAAGTATGGATTAGTTATGAAAGCGGTATACCCCATGATGAAAGATAGAAACATCGGAATAGAGGTTAAAAAAGTGATTTTTAACAGTATACTGACTCCGACACTGCTGTACGGAGCGGAAACATGGACAACAACGAGAAGAGAGGAGAGTAGAATACAAGTGGCGGAGATGAGGGTATTAAGAACTATGATTGGAAAGAGTAGGAGAGACAGAATAAGGAATGAAGTAATTAGAGAAGATATAGGGGTGAAGAAGATGATACTGAAGATGGATGTGGGGAGATTGAGATGGTGGGGACATCTGGAGAGGATGGAGCAGGACAGAATGCC
>JABUQX010147638.1:2500-5000 GCA_015478945.1 Trachelipus rathkii
GTTTATCAGTTTGCCGATTGGTCTAAAAGGGTGAAGAAGTACTGTCACGTGGTGTGTCTTTGTTTTGAAGCGCTCTCTCCTTTTCGTCGGCTTTTGCGATGGTTGAACCAAAGGAACAGCGTGCTTCCGTAAAATTCTGTTTTCTTCTGGGAAAACGGCGGCTGAAACAGTTGGCATGCTTCAAACAGCCTACAAGGAAGCTGCCATGAACAAGACACAAGTTTACGAGTGGTTCTTACGCTTTAAGAAGGGCCACTTGTCTCTTTAAGACCAACCTCGTTCTGGGCGACCGTCAACTACCCGAACGAACGAAATCATGACGAAAATTCATGAACTCATCTTGGAAGACCGTCGCCGAACAATTGACGAACTTGTTGATTTGTCTGGTGCTTCCTAGAGTTCCTGCAAACGAATTTTGATCAAGGAATGAGGATGAAACGATTTGGAACAAATTGTTCCCGCTTGTTCGCTACAGATCAAAGGAGGCAGGCCTGATCATGTCACGAACTGAAAGAACAGTTGGAAGTTGATCCAGAACTTTTATTGATAGCTATCACCGGTGACGAGAGCTGGTGCTACGGCTACGGTCAGGAAACGAAGCAGCAATCAAGTCAATAGAAATATTCATCCTCACCACGCTCCAAGGAAGCACGTCAAGTAAAATCCAGTGTCAAGACGATGAAGATTTGTTTCTTCGATGCAAAAAGGATTGTCCACAAGGTTACTTCTCTGACCAAACTGTTAGTCAGATTTTTGCTTGAAAGTTCTGAGGAGTTTCCGAAAAGCAGTGAGACGGAAACGCCCCGACCTGTGGCGAAGTGGAAGTGATGGTTTCATCACGACAATGCGCCTGCGCACACCGCCTTGAGTATGAGACAGCTTTCTACTAAAAATGGCATGACATCGCTTACCCACCCTCCCTATTAACCCGACATCGCTCCGAGTATCTTTTTCTTGATCCCCAGAATGAAAAGAGTCCTTAAGGGAAAACATTTTGACTACGTGAAAGAGGTGAAGAAAAAAAACGACGGAGGTGTCGCAAGGCATCACTTCGCAAGAATTCCAAGACTGCTTTGAACGGTGGAAAACGTGTCTGGATCGGTGCATTGATTCAAATGGAGAGTACTTTGAAGGTGACAAGAGTGTAGACGTGTAAAAATCACTGAATAAAGTGATACGGCAAAATTTTGGTTTCTTATATATATATATATATATATATATATATATATATATATATATATATATATATATATATATATATATATATATATATATATATATATATATATATATATATATATATATTTTTATATGTACATATATATATATATATATATATATATATATATATATATATATATATATATATATATATATACTACTCGTCAAAAATAACGCACCACTAGGGTAAATGTCACTCGCAGGAACGGGAAGGCCCCTAACCCCATGAAACCCCACACCAACACAGACGACAGCATCAGTGTAACTATGTAACCACCCCGCAGAGAATTCGCTGCAGTATTGGGGCCGTCACCGCGATAAATTTAGGAAAACATAAACCACGTAACTAGACCTGGGAGAGGTGGGGGTAGGTTATGTCGGGGGTATAATCGAGCGAGGGATCATTCACGTACGAAGCGACTCCGATAAACATGGAGAGGATAGTGCGTCAACTGTCAAGAGATCAGTGCGTGCAGATAACAACACTCCACGCCGAAGGACACGGGTACCGGGCACTTGGTCGACGGTTCGGTGTAGCGCACACAACGATTGCACGGGTGGTCCAACGGTACCAGGAAACCCTGACACATGATCGCCGGCGAGGACAAGGTAGGCCCAGGGCCACGACACCCGTGGAAGACCGATTTATACGTCTGCGTGCATTACGAGAGCGCCACACAACGGCACGACATCTGCAGATACAGCTGGCGGAGGTACACGGCACCAGGGTGAGTGACAATACAGTGCGTCGACGCCTTGCGGAACATAATTACCGGCCCCGGAGGCCTGCCATAGGTCCACCGCACACCACGGCACATCGAAGGGCGCGACTGGCATTTGCCCGAGAACACATCCATTGGACGGTCGACGATTGGGCAAAGGTGCTCTTTACGGACGAGTCGAGAGTGTCTCTGTACGCCTCGGACAGGCGTGCTAGAGTATACCGACGACCGACGGAGAGGTTCGCGCAATGCAATGTGCTGCAGGTGCCGCCGTTTGGAGGTGGGTCGGTTATGGTCTGGGGAGGCATCTCTTTATCGGGGCCTACGGAGTTGCACATCTTCGATGGAGGCACTCTTACAGCCGTAAGGTATATCACAGACATCACCACACAAGGCCCAATGTGTGAACGACTACCTTAGGATGGTTCAAATTACGGCGTTGGAGTGGCCAGCATATAGTCCGGACCTCAACCCAATCGAACATTTGTGGGATATCCTGAAACGTCGGATCCGACAGCTGCAACCCCCTCCACGGACCCTCCCGGACCTGCGACAGG
>JABUQX010147639.1:0-10000 GCA_015478945.1 Trachelipus rathkii
CCAGATTTAGGCTGGTCATTTATTTATCAATATTTACCGGGCAGAAATTAAAAAAAGGTAAAAATAACGCTTTAAAAATTAAAATTGTTAAAATTGATGAAAATTTAGTTAGTTCTAAATCGAAGATGCGGCTTTCTCCCGAGTGAGATGACGGAAAGTTGCCAAATGTTGAATTTTTTCTTTTTTCACTAAAGAATATCCCACGGGTAAACAAGGAATTATGGTGAAGTCTGTTTTCGGTTTTACTGGGGACATCGGGACTTCCTGTCTCTGTCCCTCTCCGCTCGTCGGCTCGAACCCAAGAAGGGATATAAAAGAAAAAAATAATATTTTCTCCAATTATATTCTTTAAAGCACCGGCAACCTTTTTCTTCTCCCGGCAATCTCCCGAGACTGCAGCTTGTCTTTCGTCAATCAGAGCCGCACTTTTACTAATATTAATATGGAGTTATTAATAAACATTAGAACAAATTAATTTTTTTAATTCTGCAAAAACACCTTGATTAATAAATTATATCACTCTTCTGCTATAAAATATAGTTTTCAGCCACATGCCCGCCTTTCGATGTTGGTCAATATATATATATATACATATAGAAAAAATATATATATATATGTTATTATATATATATATATATATATATAGTTATGCTATTATATATATATATATATATATATATATATATATATTAATGAATTCCTTTGCTTTTTCATATATTGTTAGTATATAATACTAACAATAAATTAAAATGATGATAATTTCAGTGAATTTTAAAATATTAAGTAAAAATTAAATAATAAAGTAAGCAAGAGCGTACATTTTGCATATAGAAAGAGTGTTTTAGTGTTAAACGTGAAAGAATTTTAAAGTAGGGGTAAAAATAATTTTGTGGTAAAATTTCCGTTCATATTGATTTATTTATCATGTATCGAATCTGTGTATACTTAACAAAACCTATCATACCTAAGCCAAAACCTAACCTATATGGATCGACGATGCATGCAGTAAACTTATACCTAACCTATATGGATCGATCGATGAAGTAAACTTATACCCTAACTTAGATGGATCTACTGCCGTGACTTTTTTCTTGTCTTAGTGATTTTTCAAAATAAGCATTTTTGCATTTCAGTCTTCTCGTTTTCTCCCGGTGGAAGAACAAACGCACGATTTTTAAAAAAAATGAAATCATTTTTTTTTTAAATGACTCCATTGATAATTTAAATTCTTTTTTGTTTATCAACATTGAAATTTATTGTTAGTACTCATATAAAACAATATATGAGCAAAACAAAAACAAATACAACGGATCCATATAATCAATAAGGACTTATATATATATACATATACAGTATTATAGTTATATATTATGGAGTTAAGAATACAAGGGCATACAAGGCTGGCTGGCTAGGAGTTGAGCAGTTATGCTAAGCAAGCATATATAGCAAGGCTAAGGTTAAGGCTAAGGCAGATACAAAAGTGGTTTGCGTGTACAGCGCGCAGGTATGGTGTAAGGCGAGAGGTGCGCTTGTCTATAAGGGGTCAGATCGAGCAACAGACTAAAAAGAAAGAAGAGAAGAAGAAGGAAGCAAATAAGAATAAATAGGTCAATAAAGCAAAGAACCTTCCTTCGCCCTTTCTAACTCCATTTAATGTAAACTTAAGTCAGCTAAGCCAAAAAATCCAGATACAAATTGCTTTTCGCCAACACTTTTTTTCCTTAATTTTTCTCTTCTTTATTTTTCTGGAGTTTTGTTTAAAAGACTGATAAATTGAAAAAATAAATTTTTCTTTTTCTTTGTTTTAAATCCATTTTTAATTAATTTGTTTTGCTTTATTTTTTATTACAGTAGAATATCTGAAGTTTAAAGTAATAATATTGTGATTCATTAAGCTGTTTACTATTATTTCTCTTTATGCATTAAATGACACTAATACTTGGTTACTGAAACACGTCTTTCCTCCTTGAAACACCAAGAACTTTTGTATACGCCCTGGCAGAAATTCCAGTTTGCCTAAAATAAGTGTAAAACAGCATTCTTGCCGGGATTAAATTTCATATCTTCTTTTAAATAGTCCACAGTTTCTAACAAGTACGCTTCTGTCCAGTTCAGCAGTCATTCCTAGTGATGTCTCCCTAGACATCACGCAAGATAGCTCCTAATTCATTTTATTTCCGGATACTGTAAAGATGCCGTTCGGTAAATTTGCCTTAGTTCTTGCCAAAAATTATATAATCAAAGGTTGGGGAGAAACCACACCAAAGGTTGGGCAGGGTGCGGGGAGCCAGTAACATCTTTGCCGATCTAACCGGCTCCGCCGCCAGCGAAGTTGGGGATGAAAGTCGCGGAAACACCGGTTATTCATGTATTACGTTAGAATTTCTTGCCATCGCGAAAGGTTGCAATCAGCTTGTTAATACTCATTGGACTCAAGATTCAATACTCCTTCGTAAGTACCTCGCCTCGTCTATCAGTCAGTCTGTCTGTTCGCGTCTGTCTATTCTGCTCAAGTTTATCTGTTCGTTAATTAGCCAGCCTCATCTTTGTTATGTCTGGCTGTTCAAAAGTTCCCAGTTCACTTTATAAGCAGTTTCGCGTGATGTGTGCGGCAAAACGCTATATATAGAAGAAGAAGAAAGGGAGTTATAGCTATGAGTGTTATATATATATGTATATATATATATATATATATATATATATATATATAAGGTTATAAGTATATATATTGATCTATGGGCATAAGTCCTCTAAAAGTAGGAGAATCAAATGAAAACCTTCCAGAAAAATAATTTAATTTCAAAAACAAAAGTAAAACACTTCAATATTATGTTTTGAGCCGGGTGTTGTGTTGTGTGTTGAAGTTGTGCCAGCTGTGTTGTGTCAGGTTGTGTTGTTAAAGCTGAAGTGTTTAAAGTTGTAGCTCTGAAAGGTTTGAAAGGTAGAGAATTGAATTTCTAATCACGCATCTACCAATAGCAAATACGAGAAAGATGTGCAAAAAGGCCATGTGTTCTTGCATGGCAAAAGGTAACTATTCAGAATCATAAAGATATTGCTAACATAACACTAAGAGGTGTTTTGACACTAACAACTTGAGGTTTCAAAAGTTATCAGTCTTTCTTTTCGAAATATAAAAAGAACCAAAAGAATTTAACCAATGGAACAGCTCATTAAGTACGTATTCTTAATTACTTTCTACTGAGGTACTTTTTTTTGAAGGACTTATTGGAAAACAATATTAAAGAAAGTTATAGACAAAGCCAATGGAGCATTTATATATATATTGCTTAGGGAGAAATAGTGGTAATGGTGGTAGGTAGGTGGTGGTAGTAGGTATGGTGGTGGTGGTAGAGAGGGAATGCTGATAACAGCAGGCACAAAGAACATTTGGTAAAGATAATTATAATATTTGATAAGTTTAGAAACTTATTACTAAGAATATGGTAGGTATGGAATAGTGTGTATGTTGAAGAGAAGTATGAGAACATCTTACATGTAAATGTAAACAGGAGTGAAAATAACGGCCTTAAACAGGAAATAGAATCATCTCGAATTAACACAACCTGAGTTTCTCCTGAGAACAAAACACATAAAATAAAGGAGTTATGCCACTCACTGTTTACTTGATACGAAAAAAAAGACAAAACTGAAACAAGTTGAATAGAAAGAAGGAGAGGTTATGTAAGTATATATAGAAGATATATATATATATATATATATATAGAGAGAGAGAAAGAAGAGTATATATATATATGTTATATATATATATATAGATAGGAAGATAGTTACAGTATATATATATATATATATATAAAAGATATATATATATAAGTATATATATATATGCATATATATTAGTGATGGACCTAATGTCAAAATTCTTGACTGTTTGGTGGATGTGACGTGAGTATCTTGCATGACGAGACGTGATGCGTGGATGCGATGATCTTTAGCAGATGCGCATTTGATGCGATGTTACCTTGAAGTTTGAATAAAAATTTCATATGGAGTATGAGTATGGTGGTATATATATATATATATATATATATATGAGAGTAGTATATATAGTTATATGTTAAGAAAAAGATATATATTATGTATATATATATGTTATATATGTTATATAAAGAAAAAAGTATATATATATATATATATATACATATATATATATATCTTGCATCCTACATTCTCTCTCCCAGTCAGTTTCGCTATCCCGTCAAAGATCAAACTCCGCTTCTCTTGTTCTAACTGTCACTATCCCATCCGGCTTTCATCAGTCAATCCTGGCCGTGGCAGGCATCTGTGCCCCTCAACAACCTCTACTGTGTTCTCCACCCTCTCGTGGTCTTCCCCGGTCTCACCCCCTCCGGTCTCCACCTCTCCACCTCCCTGCTGGCAATCCTCCCTCCTTGCAACCTCCAGGTGTCCCCCACCCATCTCAGTCTGGCTGCACTACCTGGTCATCATGGGTTTCTCTCCCCACGCCTCCCTCACTCGTCTCTGTTTCTCGTACTGCCCTTCTCTCTGTCTTTTCCAATCAAATGTTCCCCAACACATTCATTCTCTGCTGTCTGAATTATACCTCCTCTCCCAGCCGCGCTCCATGTCTCCAAGCCCCATGCTGCAACAGTATCGGTATCAACACTCCCCTCGTATTGCTCTCTTCACCTCTGTTCACAGCATTATCTTCTTCAAGATGGGATATAATGCTCTACAACCCGCCATACCGTCAATCCCACCGGTAATTTTCTGTCACCTCTTTCTCCTGGCGGGCTTCCTAGATATTGGGCACACCATGATTTTTAATTTTCTTCTGACCCAGCCTCATCTTCCACGCTGATTATTCCTCTCCTCCTCCCTCGAAGCACAAATGGGCTGAGCTTTTGTTTTCCTGAATGAGCTCAATCCTACCACGTAAAAATCACAGTACACCCACCAGGCCCTCTCACCCATGCAAATCATCTGTGCATATACCCACACTTCTTCTAAACCGTCATCTTCTTGAGGACTGTAAATCCAAATACGTTGCAACATGACAGTACTCCCCACGCCTACCCAGCTTAATTAAACTACTCAAAGCTTTAGCGTTTACCTACTTATTCATGTGCTTCATCATGAATAGTTTATCAACCATGGGAATTGCTGCCAGTACAGAAGCCAAAGCTCATGAAGGCGATAGTGACCCTTCCATGTCTTTCCCTGTATCATTTAAACATATCTGTAAAGATCAAATTTATAACATACTGTTTTTTTCACCCATCGACTTGTTTTTTATAATTTTCAATATTCCTAACTCGGATATGTGAACCGTATTGAGAGATCTCTGTACATTTTTATGATTTTCATGTCCTCTTGGCATCTTCTTTGAGGCTTGGGGGACTGACAGCTGATCTTTCTCGAACCCACCCATCACTGTTCAACATCGTTGTTTTCAGCTCCCAAACTCAACATTAATCTCCATTAGAAGTTTTCCGCTCTTCATTTTTGACACCTTCCTCACCCTACATTAGTCTTCCTTCTTTCTTTCTCTCTCCTCCACAGCTGCCTCCCCTCCTTCCTCTTCTTCTTCCTTCCTTCCGGGACACTCACATTCAATGGGTCCTCACAGCATCCACCTTTAGCGCCATCATTTTGTCTTCGACATGCCTCTACCTCTGCTCCCATCCCAAAATCTTCAGCTTCTTCACATCATTCATCAAGTTCCTGATAGTTTAAGTTATCTCCTTCTTCTCTCCGATCTTCTATCGCACGGCTCCGCTAGATTAAAGATACTTATATATATATATATATATATAAGTTACATATATATATATATATATATATATATATATATATTAGAAAGATATATAGTATATTAGATATCTATCATACCTGTTGAAGATATACAAAACAGTTAGGCTAAGTGTTAGATAGGAAGGATGTTATATATATATATATATATATAATATATATATATATATATATATATATATGGTATATATATATATATATTAAAGTATATATAGATATATATATATATATATATATATATATATATATAATCTAAAGCCGTACGTGGGGAAAATGTTCTAAAGTGGAGAGAAGTGAAGAGAGGCAAAGAGGAGGTGGCTTTCTTAGAAAGCCAAGCAAGAATTCAGCTGATGATATGGTAATGCTTAAATGATTGCTCTTACATTGGTAAGAACTGCATAGAGAACCACAGTGAGAGTATGTAAATATCTAAAGACAAAAATGGAAGGTCCACTGCAAGCCCTGGAGGAAAACAAAAGATAGAGCACTTTGATGAGTTGTTGAATGTAAAGCAGTCTTGAAAGAGAAGGGAGAGAGGTAGAGGAGAGAGAAACGGAGGGAGAAGAGGAGAAAACGGGAGGAGGGAACTGGAGGAGGTTACAGCCTGAGGATGCTGGAAAACCCTGGTGACGGATAAATATTGAGCTGCTGAGGGAGGGAGGAGAGGGGCTGAAAGCTTGATGAGATTTCTGAACAGGTGTTGAGTGGAGAGTAGAGTGCCGTAGAAGTTGCTGGGGAAGTCAATAATAAGCCCCCATTTATAAAGGTGTTATGGATTTGAGAAACAGAAATTACAGAGTGAATCTGTGGAAATATCGTAAGGAATCTGGCGAAGTTATGGCAAAGGAATATTAGAAAGAAAATTAAGATAAAAATAGACAAGATTGGGTGAAGAGCAAAGGGGCAGGTGGTAGAAGTACTCATGGCAGATTAATGCTTGCATTAATAATTGTGAATTGATACAGGAAAAGAAGGGAGTGGGAATAACAGAAGCGTGTGGCGATAATGCCTCTAAAGACTTGAAGAGTGCCATTTTGATTCCAAACGAGAGAAACTGTGAGAGTCTAGAGGATTATGAAGTTGGCGCAGATGATAAAAAGTGCAAGAAGTACATGAGTGAATAGCAGCGGCGCGTAAGAACAGGATATAAAAACGAGAATGTTTGAGTAAAAACTGGAGCAAGGTAGGTAGTAAATGTTTGACACTGAAGCTTATAGCTTGTTTGGGACACAGTCATATAAGAGAAAAAGAGAGTTTTCTACTAGGGAAAGACGATTTTGAAACATCATGGCATATGCTGGATGATTTTTAGCGTAAGTTGAGGGATGGTGAGAGGTTGAAGCAAATGGTGCTGTGTTTCGCAGAAAAAGTTGAAAGAAACAGGATTGAATATGAATGTGGAGAAAAGAAACACTCTAGAAAAACCAGAGAGTGAAAGAGGTGAGAGTTTAGATAAGTAGATGTGGTGATTTGGTGGAGAGATTAAAAATGTGATAGATATAAATATCTCTCCGATTCATCTCTGCTTCTCCACGTACACGGCTCTAGATTATATTTATATATATATATATATGTATATAAAGATATATATATATATATATATATATATATATAGATAGAGATATATATATATATATATATATGTAGTATAATATATATATAAGTATATATATATATTAAAGAATGGTATAGGTATATATATATATATATATGCATATATATTAAGTTATATATATATATATGGTATATATATATATATGGTTATATTAAGAGATATATATATATATATATATATATATATATATATATATATAGCTGATAGTTGTCGCTTGTATGAAAATAATTTGTTCTTTCTGTGTTCTTTTAAAAAAATTCATTTAATACATTTAAGGTTAGCACTAGTTCACTAAGTTAAAAATTGGATTTAAATATTTTGATTGTGGCATTTTTGTTTTAATTATTTTGTGTATATGCCACGTGATTTTAATGTTTACTTTTTGTGATTGAAACTTTTACCATCCTGGAATCTTAAGCTAAGTTTTAGTTTGATTTTTATATTCTTTTAAACATTATTTAACATATTATAGGATTTTAGTTTTTGTTTCTTTTAATTAATATTGGATAACGTAAAGTTTATTTTTAGGTTTTAACTAAATATCAAGTTTACCATCACCTTGATACTTTTATTTTTGGCTTTTCAAACATAGTTTTTAAGCTTATAATGTTAGTAAAATAACAAAAGAAATGTGTGTGTGTGTGTTTGCGTGTGTGTGTGTGGATCAAAATGCACGTCATAGACCTGGGGTAATTTGTGACATATTATAAAAAGGGTGGGGGTGGTAAGTTTCTCTTTAATTGATACTGGGAAAACGCAACGTAAAGTTTCTATTTTGTGTTTTTGAACTAACATCCCAAGCTTACTTCATCACCTCGATACTTTATTTATTTTTTTCCAATATGGTTTTAGTTGGTAATGAGTTAATATGCCGTGCGTGTGTGTGTGTGTGTGTGTGTGTGACTGAGTAAACAAAATTTAAACTATTATTAAATAGTTAGAAGTGCTTGACCAGCTGGCGTGTTGAAGTAAATGAGGTATGGTTTAATAAAGATCATATTTGTCTGAACAGTGCTGACTCTGGAGTGAACTAGAATATCATCCTCTCAACATATCCTCTTCTGAACCCCAAAGATTATGAAATAGTTCAAAACTAGAGAACGGGAGTTTGTGATTTTTTAAAGGAACTGAAGATCACATAATGAATTTTTCGGTATTTAGCCTCCAGAAATATCCAAATAAACAGCTAGATAAGAACTTATCTTCAGATCAATTCTGTGAGTACTGGTATTAGAGAATGTCTTTTCTCTGTCGCTCATTCATGCTCTTTTGGGGGTTTATGATACAATTGAATAAAACAATGATTCAATTGACTTGTCTGGACAAACATTTGTTGAGATTTCATTCCACAGAGAGAAATCAATAGAGAGACATCCTCTAGTTACAGGATCTGGCCAAACATCTGAGTGTTAATCTTCCTTCCAAGACTGACTATAAGGGAGCAAAATATTTGAATCATTCAACAAAGCGACAGAACCCGCCACATGGTTCATGGGCAAGGGCAGATCTATCCAATCAATTTTTTGAACATTGCTGGATTAAGTGAGCCAACACTTACCCTCTGCCTTTGGAACACACCATTCTCCTCCCATTGGTAACTCTGACCACACAACTGTGCCTGACTCATGAACACTTTCTCTCCAGCAGTCTGCACCATGTCCCAAACGGTAATTCTACACTGACCAATAATTGGGGAACAAAGCTGTTTTGGCCAATCATCTTTGAACAATCCCGGTTTTAGATTCCTCGTGGATGCCTGTCACTGCCAAGCAAAGGTCGTAATTCAATTGATGGATACAGGTCATTCCATCTTCAACTAAATTTTCTCCCCAAAACAGGACTGATTTAGCTTGTTCTCGTTGGTTACAGAGAGACATTGTACACGTGTGCGCTGGAAAAATTTATCTCCTGCTTTCACTCACTACCAGCCCTGCCTGAATCGTAGGAGCACAATTTATTAGCTGCTACACCACCAAAAGAAGCGTGGCACAACCTGCTGGTTCCTCCTGACAGATAAAATTTCTGGCCCCTTGCCAAAAATATTCAACAAATTTCTTTGTAAATCTGCTTTCCTCCCCTGGGTCTCATCTGACTTGGCCCTGGCTATGCAACCTCCTTCCTGAAAGCGCCAATCTCGCCTCCTTTTTCATCTGACCACCCCTGGACGATCTGGCATCCTCCTCCAAGCTCCTTCTCCTCTCTCCTCAGGCCTCCTGGCCAGCTGCCTCACCAATACTAATACATCGTGCATATGTATCCCATATTCATAATCATCAGAAGGCTGGTGTCCATTTGCACCTCCCCTGTGCTGGTGTGTAGTGTGCTTCGAGCTGGAGCCCTGTCCTCGGCCTCAACCCTACCTCTATGTCTGCAATATTACTATTTTCCTCAGTGGCTGGAAGCGCGCGCACATGTCTCACCGATTCCTAGCAGGTGCTCTGATCCTTCAACCATCGCCCTTGGCGGGCCTCACCTTGTATTCTATTCGCATCTGGAAACCCCTTCAATCCTCATTTCCTGGATCATCTGGAAGCCCCGACTCTTTCTTTTCATCAGTATGGTTTCGTCGCTTCGAGGTCAACTGTTAATATA
>JABUQX010147639.1:27500-34687 GCA_015478945.1 Trachelipus rathkii
TGTGTGTGTGTGTGTGTGTGTGTGTGTGTGTGTGTGTGTGTGTGTGTGTGTGTGTGTGTGTGTGTGTGTGTGTGTGTGAGAGAGTGTGAGCGTAAGTGTCTATGGGTAAGTGTAAGTGTCTATGGGTGGGTGTAAGTGTCTATGGGTAGGTGTAAGTGTCTATGGGTGGGTGTATGTGTGTATAAGTGTCATAGTGTGTGTGTATAAGTGTCATAGTGTGTGTGTATGTGTGTGTAGGTGTAGGTGTAGGTGTGAGTGTGGATGGAAATAAAATGAACTCAAGTTAGGACAGTACATACAGGAGCTCAAGTTAGGACAGTTACCTACATGACCTCAAGGTAGGGCAGTTACCTACGGCAGGTACAGCGTCAGGTACCTATATGATCGACTGAACCTACATAATCCCACTTACCTGTATGGAAAGGTCAAGATATTCAACGCAACAAATAGCGTATCGATACAAGAAATAGCCCATGACAGGGGGGCCGAACCCCCCAAAGGGGGGCTAAAAACTAAGGGGGACACGTACGACGGTTGCTGCGCAACCGTCTGGCCCACCCCTTCTTCGAAGGGGTGCCAAAAATACCCTCAGGTAACAACGTGCCATCGATATTTGAAGGCCATTTTTGGGGTTGCAATATACGGATCCTACTACTCGAAGGTTGGGGCAGGGCTGCGGAGCCGGTAAATATTTTGCCGGCTCCAACTCCGGCTCCACGCAGCCATGGTTGATGGAGGGAATGTCATTTCACTGTTCACAGTATGTTAGAATGCTTTGCGATCATGCAGGTTACAATCAGAGTTGTTTATACTTTCATTTGGACGCATGACATTCTTCAGGCACCTCGCCTCGTCTTTCAGTCAGTCTGTCTGTTCGTTGATCTATCTATTCGTTCGTTTGTCTGTCTGTTAATCAGACAGCCTCTCTATCTAATTATGTCTGGCTATCTCTTAGTCTCAGTTCACTTTATAAGCCGTTTTATAATATAGTTATTGGCGTTAACACATATATATATATATATATATATATATATATATATATATATATATATATATATATATATATATATATAAATATATATATATATATATATATATATATATATATATATATATATATATATATATGTATTTATATATAGATAGAGAGAATATATATATATATATATATATATATATATATATATAATCAGGCGCTTTTACGGGGGAAGCACAGGAGGCCGGGCCTCCTCTAAAAAAAATAAAAGCAACTAATGTAATAAAATAATTCAAATTACTATTTATTACTATTAAAATAATGTTTAAAATGTTATACAAGAACGCTAATTTTACATTAAGATCATTTATTCTCTTGCGAAACATTATTTTTCATAAGGATCATTGACTGGAGGAATTTCGATTTGTGCCTCCAAGAAAGCATAATTATAATGCTTTCAAAACACTGGTTGTCATGGCAACGTAAAAGAAACCTTATTCTTATTTTGTCTATTTTGAGGATTTTTCCACAAAGCCTCCTCTCGAACACGTCATAAAATAACTCCCAAATTTGGCAACTCTACTCATAAGTAGAGTTGCCCCTTTGCAATAAATATCACAAATATAATTTTTTTTTTTAAAAAAAAAAAAAAAAAAAATTATTTAATATATATATATATATATATATATATATATATATATATATATATATATATATATATATATATATATATATATATATATATATATATATATATATATATATATATATATATATATATGAGAGAGAGAGAGGAGATATACTAAAATATACTATATAGACACCGTATTGCCAAGGTGTAAGAAGCGAAGGAAAAAGTCCCAGATTGGGGACTCATGCGGGGGCAACGCTAAGTTCGAGCACGTAAAGATTTTAAGTGTGATTAGAGGCTGTATTTTGGATCACCCTGTCAATCAGTCTAGGTTTAACTCTAAACTGCAAGGTAGATAGCCATCCTCCCTCATGATGAAACTGTGTTGTCAATAACATTAAGAATGCATACGTGGTTTTGTGATATGCTGAATTATGGAAACTACGATGAATATAACTGGTTTGCAAGGTTTTTGGATCACGCACAGTGCAGGATTAAAAGGAGAGTAGTATTTGACTCTTGAAACCAAGGTGTAATTGCCGGACGGACAGGTATGGTAGAACTATAAGATGGTTAAAGAGAAACTTCCTCCGGTTTTAAATTATTGTAGGGTTGGTAACTCGTGGGTACGAGTTATCCTGGTCTGTTATTATTTTGCAACATTTTAATCAAGCAGGTTACGTGACAAGTTGGAGCAATTAACACGTGTATATTTTCAAGGTTTATGTTTGTAAAATGTGTTTTCAAGGTTTATGTGTTTATATTTTCAAGATTTAGGTTTGAAAAATGTCGTACTCATTGAGCGTGAGTACGTGATAACCTGGTTTATTTTTGTTCAAGATTTGAAATATGTATTTGTTTTGTCCCGGTTTTCATGTGATTTAGCTTTATGAAATTTAATTATTGATATGGAGATTGACAAGCTGTATGTTAAAATTATATTATAAAGTCTTTTACTAATGGTGTTTACAGTCAAGAAAGGAAATTGTCATGTATGAATCATAAATTACGAAAATCTTTATTTATTATTATACCTCCGCGTTGAACAGCAGACAATAAGAGGAAAGAACTTTCACGGTTAAATATATATATATATATATATATATATATATATATATATATATATATATATATATATATATATATATATATATATATATATATATATATATCTTCTGATACCCCATAGTTTTTGCCCTCCTACTAATATATATATATATATATATATATATATATATATATATATATATATATATATATATATATATATATATATATATATATATATATATATATATATATATATATATATATATATATATATTTTATATATTTTTATATATCCATATATATATAAACACTCACGCTCTCTACCTTCTCTCTCTCTCTCTCTCTATATATATATATATATATATATATATATATATATATATATATATATATATATATATATATTACAGTTGTCACCACCACTCACGGGCAGACCTATTCAAGGAGGGGGTGTTGCACACATCAGTTATTCATCAACTAACGCAAACTACGCAGATGAGCACAGACCCAGGCTTTAAAGTGAGAGAGATTAAATTCAGCAGGAAACACAGAAGATGGAAGAGAATTCCACAGAACAGAGGTGGCAGGAAAGAAGGAAGCACCGCAGCGAACAAGCCTGGAGTTACCAATATCAACACAAAACTCATGCGCCGACACAGCACCCCTTGTGCTACGAGGGCGTCGTAAAGGTGGTGGTACGCGAGTAATAAGTTCCCTCGAGCACCTGCCGCTGCGGTACCTATAGAAAGAGATAAAGCACCAACATCACCAGCAAAGATAGAGGGTCAAGAGAACTGGAAAGTGGAACAGTTTACAAGCCTTTTGGCCTTTGACTCGACCATATCAAAAGCAGGTGAAATAGAATTTAGATAAGTACAGGACTTATGAAACCCTTGTATAGCTGGAGCAACTGAGAAGAGAAAAAAAAAGTCTCGCAGTCTAAACAGAACTCCCAGTTTCTTTGAGGCCGCCCTAGCAACCGCTGTGATGTGAGGTTTCCAAAACATTTTTTTGTTTATGTTCAGGCCAAGGATGTTTATATTGTCAACAGGAGAGACGAGGGAACCGTCGAAAGAGATAGGAAAGTTAGAAGGTGTCTTAGAGAGGAGATTTGTAGAAGTTGGGTTTTAAAGAATTGAATTTCACAAGGTTGAGACGGCCCCTGGAAATTCTATCCAGATCAGCAAGAATAGAATCGGAAAGATTAAGACGAGAGGCAATTATAGAAGTAAAAGAGGGAGCAATGGGTTGAAGAATGAAGGGTCGAGTCATCAGCATACGAGTGGATAGAGTTAGATGTGCTGGTGAACATTAATGAAAAGTAGGAATAAAGTAGGAGATAAGACAGAACCCTGAGGAACACCACTATTGAAAGAAAAAGAAGAAGAAGTCGCCCCATCAACAACAGCCGATATTGAGCGATTTGAAAGAAAACTAGACCTAAGTGAGCTAACAGAAGGAGGAAACCCGGAGGGGTCGGAGGCAGTGACGCGTACATGCAGTCAAATACCTTTGATATATCAAGCGCCACCACACAAGTCTCCCCGTAGTTCCTAGGGCGGAAAACCATAAATCAGTTAGATAGGAAAGTATATCTTAGTAGGCCTCGAGCTTGTAGCCATTACTGGCGATCAGGAAGAAACAGATGAGACTCCAGATGATCTAGGAAATGATGAGAGTTGAGTAGGGTTTCAAAGATCTTAGATAGAATACAGGTGAGAGCTCTATAGGGCGATAGTTAGAAGGAACAGAGCGGCTTCCTTTTTTTCAGGACAGGGTTGGACTATGTAGCGCTGTAGCTTACTGAGGAAAATATTAATCATGGGTTAGAGAATATATTTGAGCGAGGGGCGGGGTGAGTATAATATATATATATATATATATATATATATATATATATATATATATATATATATATATATATATATATATATATATAACTATATATATATATATATATATATATACATATATATGTATATATATATATATATATATATATATATATATATATATATATATATATATATATATATATATATATATATATATATATATATATATATATATATATATATATATATATTTATATATATTTATATATATATATATATATATATATATATATATATATAGCATAATATATATATATATATATATATATATATATATATATATATATATATATATATATATATATATATATATATAAATATATATATTAAATATTTATATTAATATAAATATAAATATATATATATATATAAATATATATATATATATATATATATATATATATATATATATATATATATATATATATATATATATATATATATAACTAACTATAATATATATATATATATATATATATATATATATATATAAATATATATATATATATATATATATATATATATATATATATATATATATATAACTATATATATATATATATATATATATATATATATAACTAATATAATATATATATATATATATATATATATATATATATATATATATATATATATTAAGTAAGTTTTCTTCTAACCGTTTTCTTTTTCTAACGTTTTCTGTAGTTCGATTCCAGGATTACTTTAATATTTAAAATCAATCTAAATTCACAGATGCCGTCTCCGCCATCCGATATGGGCATGAACTGCCGCCATTTTTAATGGGTTAAAAGCGTTATTTAATAGCGGTTATTCTTACCTTTTTCGTTTTAATTTTGCATAATAATTTCATTTATTTGACCAACTTTCGCAAAAAAATAAGAGAATTTTAACGTAACATCACGAAATTTGCAAAAATAGATCGTTTCTATAACATGTTAACTCGTACTGAAGCAGGAATACAAAATGCAGGAGTCGCCTCTGAAGTATATATATATATATATATATATATATATATATATATATATATATATATATATATATATATATATATATATATATATATATATATATATATATATATATATATATATATATATATATAAATATATATATTTATATATATTTATATATATATATATATATATATATATATATATATATATATATATATATATATATATATATATATATATATATATATATATATATATATATATATATATATATATATATATATATATATTTACATATAACTATATATACATATATATATATATATATATATATATATATATATACATACATGTGATCTATAATTATATATATATATATATATATATATATATATATATATATATATATATATAAATATATATATATATATATATATATATATATATATATATATATATATATCTATATATATCTATATATATATATATATATATATATATATATATATATATATAAATATATATATATATATAAATATATATATATCGACAAAGTAATTAAGTATATGATTGGGACTTTTTAATCCCAAATGAGTCTGAAAATTTCGACTACAGCCCGACGCAGGCGTTAGGATATGTTGTGTTGTGTTGTGTTGTGTTGTGTTGTGTTGTGTTGTGTTGTGTTGTGTTGTGTTGTGTTGTGTTGTGTTGTGTTGTGTTGTGTTGTGTTGTGTTGTGTTGTGTTGTGTTGTGTTGTGTTGTGTTGTGTTGTGTTGTGTTGTGTTGTGTTGTAGTTTGAAAGGTTTGAAATGTGGAGGAATTGAATTTCTAAATCATTAAGTACATCTACTTCAATAGCAAGTGCGAGAAAGATGTGTGTGCGAAAGTGCTTATGTGTTCTTGCATACGTTTGTAAATCATTTCACAATCCCAATATGTGCATCTACAATTCTTGATAAGCGATTTGAATTTTACAATCGTTAGATAGCCTTCGAAGTCAATTAAATTCTTCCCTTTCCAGCATAAAAAAACAAAAATAACTTGAAAGAATTTAATCAGTCGGAAAACAATGGCTGATTAAGTACCTCTTCTTAATTACTTTTCACTAAGCTAATTTCTTTCTTTGAAGGACTTTTATTGGAAAACAACATAAAAAAAAGAAAGATAGATATACTAATGGAGTATTTAAAAGAAGTCTTGTAAGAAGAAGAAGAAGAAGAAGAAGAAGAAGAAGAAGAAGAAGAAGAAGAAGAAGAAGAAGAAGAAGAAGAAGAAGAAGAAGAAAAGTTAATAAAATGTTCTGTAATGAATGGCTAAGCAAAATATATCGAGTTTATGAGGGAAAAGGCAAAATATTGAGAGAGAGAGAGAGAGAGAGAGAGAGAGAGAGAGAGAGAGAGAGAGAGAGAGAGAGAGAGAGAGAGAGAGAGAGAGAGAGAGAGAGAGAGAAATGTTAATTAATAAGGAAAATAAAAGTAAAAATAGAATTACTTGAACCAAAATGAAAATACTAGCTAGTTTATACACAATGGTATTCATATGTTGCACAACTGAGATATTCAAGTCAAAACTTGAACAAGAAAAAAAAAAAAAAAAATAAAAAAGAACCATATAAAAAGATGTGTGTGTGTGTGTGTGTGTGTGTGTGTGTGTGTGTGTGTGTGTGTGTGTGTGTGTGT
>JABUQX010147643.1:2500-13459 GCA_015478945.1 Trachelipus rathkii
CAAAGCCATCGTGACCTCGGTTGTAGGTTCAACGTTGCACACACATAAACATAGGAAGAGTCATACATCGGTACGAGGAGACCAGCGAATACCGTAGACTACTGGAGCAAGGTAGACGACGCTCGACAACACGTTCTGAAGATCAATTTATACGACTAACCGCAGTGCGGGAGCGCTACACAACAGCAAGAAGCTTCCAGTGACAGCTGGCTCAGGTACATGGACCACGTGTATGTAATGATACGGTTCGCAGACGGCTTCGCGAATACTGGTATCGGATACGAAGGCCTGCAAAAAGGCCACCTCTCACGAGAGGTCACCGTACAGCAAGAATCACATATGTACGTTTACATGTCCACTGGCAGCTCCGGCTGAAGGGAGGTGTCCTATTTACGGACGAGTCCAGATTTAACTTCTATAGTTTAAATCGATGTCCAAGAGTGAATCAGTGCCACAAAGAAAGATATGCAGCATTTAGAATCCATGGGGAGGTGCCATACGGTGATGGGTTGGTTACGATCTGGGGAGGTATTTCGCTAACCCCCCCCCTACTTACGAACATCCTTAATTCATATGTCATACCTCTTGCGCCCTACAACGGTCCGGGGTTCATCTTTATGAATGATAATGCTCGACATCATAAGGCCAGATGTGTACACGAATACCTATAGGAGGTTGAAATCGACACATTCCGGTGCCCCGTGTACAGTCCGGACCTCAATTCCATCTAGCATGTGTGGGACATGTTGGAACGAGGATTTCGAAAGCTTAACCTACCCCAATTACCCTAAATGACTTTCGACTGGTCCTGATTGACCTATTGGAAGTGACTGCTCAGGATGACATAGAGAACCTCATATCCAGCAAGAACCGACGGTGCCAGGCCGTCATTACGTTGAGAGGTGGTTATAGAGGTACTGAGGCACCATTTGCACATCATATGGACAACCCATCTACCTATTACAGGTTCATCAACGTTTAGCACCATACACCTATGTCCCCATGTACAGTTTTTTGTAGGGACGTTCCCATACCCCTTTGTACCCATATATGTGTATATTGTTCTTTCTCGACACGTATGAACCATATTAAAACGATCGTGGTCTTTTTCCTGTATATTTTCATGCCTTTCTGTACCTTTCGACCGGTGGTGTGATAATATTGCCGTGTAGTATATATATATATATATATATATATATATATATATATATATATATATATATATATATATATATATATATATATATATATATATATATATATATATATATATATATATATATATATATATATATATATATATATATATTTTGTGTTATTATTTATTGAAAATTTTAAGTGTTATAAAGAGTATTAAAACGACATCCGTAAATACGTAGTTCTTTATTTACAGAAATACCATCGATGATTCGATCTCACTTCTAAGATCATCATCGAATTGCAATCAGATTGGTGTGATTAATTAAGAATATATTGTAGAGAAAGTGATTTAAGGTTGAAAATTAAGTTAGTCGTTAATTATAATACTAACTTGGTTGGTTTGTTGTGATTTTAAATATTATGATAGCAAATTGGAATTCGGCTATCAGTAGAGGGTGTGAAGAAGAATCAAAGTTTAGTTAAGGTTGCAGTTGCTTTATATAGTGGGATTCTAAGATGTGAATATCAAGTGTATTTAATTTTAAAAATATGTGAAAGTTTTTTGATAGTATAGGATTGACATTTTAAAGAATGGGAACGGAAAGGAAGAGAGGAGTGGATTTAAAAGAAAAGATATTAAATGCTATAGGGCAGTATCTCAAATGTTCATAAGCACGAGTTCTTAATCGCCTTGTAGCTTACAAAGGAGCTTAAATAGTAGTCTTGCAGTAAACCGTAAGAACATATATTGGCTCATCACGTTCTGAACTTGTTGATGGCATCACTTTCCTCATCCTTCCTTTCTTCCCTTTTATGCTTAAACGCTCTTTAATTAATTCCTTTAATGAAGTCTCTCTTTTAAAATAAAAAATTCCCTCCTTTACCTGTTGCAATTCTGTATTTTCTATAATTACGCTTGTCCTTGTTGTTCACAATAAAGCTGAGAGTGATTCTCCCTCTTTTGCACAGGCTTCAAGCAAGAAGGAAAGGTTTAGATTTACAGGCAGAAACACAATAATTTTTACCAAGACAGGATGCAAGATCAGAACCACACATTTTGAGAACCGCAAGAGGGATGCTATCATACATCCTTTCTTAGAATTGAACTCCTAGAACAGTAATAAATCCTTAAAATAACTTGCAATTCAATAAGACAGCAGTGCTGTGGTCAGAAAAAAGAGAGGTGGGAAAGTGGAAGAAGCAAAGTTAAAGTTGATATTTTTTTCGATAAAAATCCTGAAAGAGCATGAGTGAGAAAAGTCAGTATGATTGCTACTTTTTTTACGTTAAAATGAGTTTTTATTATATAAAAAATCAGATTTTGAACGATTCCGTGATGTATGTATGTATGTATGTATGTAATGAATGTATTTATGGAGAACTGAGGAGTAATAAATGCGATTCTTAGTTAATTATGCTGCCTTTTTGCAAATCTGTTGTGCGGGAGGAATGTTCATTGGATACTGTTTAAAATTTTAGTTGAGAATATTAGAAAGTGGAGGCGACATAATTTGGTATATCGTGTATGGGAAACAGCAGAGACTGAACAGTACCTTGTGGAACAAATGACAGAACCTTTCGGAAAGAGCAAAGACTTAACAGTTTTCAGCACAAAAGATCCATGAAACGTCTACTCACCAAAGAAAGCTGTCATCCCTGCTGAAGATTTGAAGACTGAGAACTGGTATCAAAGATTACAAGGTGATCGGAGGAATCCAAGGTGAAATGAGCTTAACAATGAAAGAAGAAGGATTGAAAATTTTGAAAATATCTAATATATTGAATTCATCTCCAAAACTATCAACGATACAGGTGGGGAGTTGCACCATCCGCTCAATATTATGAATAGAGAAATGGAAGGCAAATTCCCCCTGGGTGGATTTCGAGAACTAGACGAATGCCACTGGCGATGGTTAGCTTTGAAATCACTCGAAATTATTTGAGGAATTAGGGAGAATGTTTTGGAGTATAGATAGTCGAAGAATTTAGGATAATCAATTAGGGTTCGATTAGGAATCTGGCCATAAATGATTGTGATAACGGTAAAAGAACTATAATATATATAAACAGAACAAATGAATCTAGTTTAGAATGGCAAGAGACCTAAGTCATTCAAAAGAAAATCAGAACTGAAACATCGTTGCTTGTATACACGAAGCATTCACCTGTGACTGAAAATTGGGATAGGGACAGTAAATAGGACAAAAGTAGAGTCTGCTTTCGGAGTGCCCAGGCACCTGAGCTTCGGTTAAGAACAAGATTTTACTTTTAAAGAAAGAGAGGTAGTGTTCAACAATGTCTAAATTAGAGTAGATACCGTGAATGTTGTAGAAATTAATGAAGAAGAGGAAAGGATACCAGGGGAAAATCGAAAGAGTCTTGGAGGCACAAACCCCATCATCAGAACCCCAGGTGACGATCGCGGATAAGTGAATGAAGGACTAGTATTGGAAGCTAACCCTCTTGACTGCTCCAAGCCTACGTCTACCAGTGTTTTTTTTTAAATTTGTAAAAGAGTGTGTGATTGGATATAATTGCGAGTATTATGTGTGAAAAATGAAGAATATATATATATATATATATATATATATATATATATATTATATATAATATATATATATATATATATATATATATATATATATATATATTTATATTTATATTTATATTATATATATATATATATATATATATGTAATATATATATATATATATATATATATATATATATATATATATATATATATATATATATATATTTAGCATTTATATATATATATTTATATACTATATATATATATATATATATATATATATATATATATATATATATATATATATATATATATATATATATATATATATATATATATATATATATATATATATATATATATATATGTGTGTGTGTGTGTATTTATATTAAATGTTGAAAAGTGGATCTGAATAAGGATATCTGATCTTTTCCTTTTGATTACTTTATTTCATTCAAATATTTCCCCTTCTAATTTTATCCATTATTATCTTTCTACTTTTATTTCATTATTTATTTTTCATTTTATTTAGTTTTGTATTATATGAAATTAAATATAAACTAGTATTAGAATTTGTTTATGTGTGTATATATATGTATGTGTAGGTGTATTTGTGTGTGCGTGTGAGCGATTGTGTGTATAACTGAATTCAAAATGGTTTTTATTGTGCTTGGGTGCTTTTTTTTTATTGATTTTGTACGTGCGAGCGAATGGTTGTGTATCTGGATTCAAATAAGTTTGTTTGTATTTAATTTAAAGCATTTGTTTTTTATTTTTGTTTGTTTGTTTAGATGTATGTGATATGTATTTTTATATGTGGAAACTTTACCTTTATGCTGATGATTAATGTAATAAAATCTTCATTTTTTTTATTGAATTGGTTAGGTATCCTAATTACATATTCAGAGAAAAATTATTATTTTCAAAGTTGATCTTAAAATCAATATATTCTCCAATTAATGTAATATAATAAAAGTAAACTTAATTTACGTAATGGTAAGTAAATTTAAGAAATAATTGTGCTCAACATTTAATATTTTGGTGATAAAAATTACGATTTGTTATTTGTATAATAAAACACTTCAAATACCTTATTAGTTTCTATGAGTATTGTAATTAATTTATATAAAAATTATTTTGTATTTTGGTTGTTCCTCAAGGTTCTGATCTATCCAAAAATATTTTTCTCCTGCTTCTCAAGATCTTCTGTCTCTCAGTTCTTTTCCTTTTTTCACTCTTATTCTGAAGACTCCGCTCCTTATTATTTCCTTCATTTCGAAAGACATTCAACTCAGCAGCAATTAGCTAATCCTATTAATTAACTTCTGACCTTTCTTATATCACAAATTGACGTAAAAATACCTGTTTTCAATGCCTCAACAAAATTCAGTTAATTTATCATTCAACTCGAAATAATCTTCCACACAACTAAAATATCTCATTCTTCTATAACACTCAGCTCAAATTTTGCCTGATCTTAATATTCTTGGTGTTTCTTTCTCTCGTAATCTTTGAGAACTGTCACATTAATTCTCTTCCTAAACAGCCTCTAGGTGTTTTGGTGTTCTGAGACATTTTCAAAATATCATCATACCAGCTCGGCTGCTTGCACTGTATAGGGACATTGGTAGCTCTTGTATGGTGTATGAATCACAAACATGGATTGATTACACTCGCATATCTCCTTGAAAATGTGGAATCTAGAGTTTTTATCTTATCAACACTTTGGGTATCACTGATTCTCTCTAATCTCTTATACCTCTTGAATTGTTATATCACTGTCTTTATAGTATAATTATTACAACGGACACTGCTTTACTAAACTTTCCAGTCGGACACCTCCTTCGTTGAGAAGGACTCTGAGTCACGTCTTTCTACACAGCCTCATCCATTCTCTACGACCACAGACTTAACCTTTATGTTTCATCTTATGTATATCAGAGTCGACTCGTACACTCGGGCTGCTCTGGCTTAGCAAAAGTTATCATTATAGAAACGATCGATCTTCTACAAATTTCATAAAGCTACGATAAAATTCCTTTACTTTTTGGGGAAAATTGGTTATATGAAAGAATATATTACACATATAAAAGATTATGTAAAATTTAAACAAAATGTGTAGGAATCATCGCCTTTGAATAATGCTATTTTTCAGTTAATTATAAAAGGTGAGAGCTCGGGCTTCTCCGAAATAGCTAAGTGAAAATTTTAAGACAGTATACACTAATTTAAATTTTTTTTACAGGTTGTTTTTTTTTCTACATAGGAATCTAATAAAACTTGTTTTATTTTGGAAAAATTAAAATAAACATTTATTTGTTCTTAAATAAAAGAAAACTTGTAAAATAGCAATAATTCAAGTATCTAATGTGAATATTGTTTGGGCTAATATATATATATATATATATATATATATATATATATATATATATATATATATATATAATATATATATATATATATATATAATATAACATATATGCTGTAATAGCACTAGTTATCATTATATGTGACTAATATTATTAATATATATATATATATATATATATATATTAGGGTGACCGTAAAAAATTGATGTTGGGATTTTGTCAACGGGAACCCCACAAAGTGATTAGCCTCTCCAGATTTTAAGCAGTTGAATTTTGAGCACGATTGGAGCATGTGAACCCGTGCCGCTGTGCGCTCAAAGTTACAAAAAACGCGTTTTTTTGGCTGACTAGCGACGTTTTGAGGCCGTATCTCCGGAACCCCTCATTATTTTCTCATGATTTGTGTCTCAAATTAAAGGCAAAATTATTGTAACTAATTTATATTCTATATATATATTTATTTCTACTTCTAGTCGAACCCAGCTATAACAGCCTCATCATCATTATATCATCATTTTCATGTAAATTTAGATTTAAGGAGACCTTTTTTTATTGCTTTTGTTTTGTTAATTTTACATCTAATTTCCGAAACCAATATTCGTTGTAATGTATATTATTAATTTTTCCAGATTAAAATAAAATAGTAAAAGAATGGCTTCCACCTCTGCCATAAGAAGCAGAACCAAAGATAAAATTTTCATTGTAGAATATCCGGCTTACCAGATAACCGGTTGTAAATTGCCCTCCAATCGTCAAGTTTTGGCCACTTTGTTCTACAATTTGCGGACATTGTAATTGAATCTAAGAGATTCAGCAAGAATTACCATACAAGAAGTTCTTGTTTTCTGGGGAAAAGCTCGGATTGCTGCAAAACATGTGAAAGATAAACTTCACGCAGAGTGGAGAAATGTACAAAAGGAACAGTATAAACACTCAGAAGTTGCAAAGAACAAAATCAAAGAGTTCGCCTCAAAGGTAGATGATATCTTTGATATCGCCCATCAAGATGCTTTGGCCATGATAGAAGAAGACAAGGAGTTTCTTTTGAAACAAAGGAAAAAGGGTCGGCCAGGCTTTATGCTTGGAGTTGATCTGAAGTTAGCTCGAGCTGAAGAAAGAAAACTACAAAAGGAACTTGCGAAAATGAACGAGCAAATTCAAGCAGAATGTTTATTCGACATAGGTAAGATTCTTTTATTTTTGCTAGGTACGTTTAGGTCCCCTGGTTCTATTGTTTAGTTTTTACAAAAGCACCAACAAAACAAGATAAGCAACGTAACTTAACTATTTATCATAATTAATCTTTTCTTTCTGATGATGAAGAAGATGAGGACAGTGATGAAGAAAAAACACATGCTTTGAAGATATCGAGGATGTACTCCCAATGGACGTTTGTACTTCTTAAGAAGACCGAGGAACTTCTGGACAATCTCTCATATCAAAGGATGAGCGTGGCGTTAGGAAATTTTAACCATGAAACTATCTCTTTTGTTGGATCGGTGTAAGGTATCTGACAGAAATGCCGCACGAATACTCAAAGCTACCATAGAAGCACTTGGGGAGAATCTTGAGGTTCAAAGTGTAAAAGTTACGAACTTCTCTTCTCAAAGTATTCGGAAAAAATACACTGAGAAGATCTTGAAACGAATTTATATACCAGAGAAGGAAGCTGTTGTAGTTCATTGGAACGGAAAACTTCTACCGGACGTTCTAAAGACAGAGCAGAAAGAACGAATAGTTGTTGTAATTTCTTATGGCGAAAATGAACAACTGCTTGGAGTTCCTGTAGCAGACACAAGCACTGGTGAAGAACAAGCCCTGGCTGTTTATGAGTGTCTCGAGGAATGGGGTGTCTCAATATCAGGCAATGTGTTTCGACACCACGAAAACAGGAAGGCTCAAAGGGGCTTGTACAATTTTGGAAAACATCTTGGGTAGAGAGCTGCTTTACCTAACTTGCCGCCACCATATTCTTGAAGGGCAAGATCCAATTTTGGGCATTTTGGCTCTGGCGGACCCCATTTTCAGCCCCACCTATAAATGGACATAAAATTCGGAATTTTCAGCCGATTTTGACTATATAAACACCAAAATGTGGCTTTTTTTGCCCTCTAAAACGTTGTTTTCCGGTGTTTTTCTGTGTATGTAGTCATTCTTTCAGAATTTTCAAATTTTTCAAAACACATGTTTTGACATTTCTTAACATCACATACCAGAATTTTTTGGAAATGACTTCAAACTTGGAAAATTCATAAATTGGTCCATTACCTACAAAAAGTACAGAAGTACTTTTTCGATTTTGAGTTTTGTGCTCAGCGTTGTCAATTTCCAAACTCTTGGAGGCATAGAAAATTACATATTTTCTTTCTTGAGAAGTGAATGAAATTTTCAGGGCATGTTATAGTCGGGAGATGCACATTTTCTACTTAGATAATTTCTTTGTATATGCATTAGGTTTGGATTTTCTTGGAACAAACTTTCAAAAAAAAAAAATCTTTTGAAATTTTTAAAGGATTTCATTTGAGTATACATAAAAAGTATCTAAAGTAAAAGACACTTTGACTTAGCCCTGAAGAGTTGTGTTGATCGGACAGGAGATAGAAAATCCTTATTTTTCATTTCCAGAAATCAAAATGTGGGTTTGAGAGTGGACGACGCTGTTTCCTAATTTCAAGTCAGCTGCTTCTGTGCACGCAGGTGCATAATCTCTGCTGCGTATTTCAAATTTGAAAGTCGTCAAGAATTCTGGTATCTTGTGTTAGAAAATCAAAGCATGTGTTTTGAAAGAACTGAAATTCTGAAAGAACTACAGCCTGAAAAAAACTACCGAAGCAACGTTTTAGAAGAACAAAAAGCCATTTGTGTTTATATGGCAAAATCGCTAACGTAGGCTATCCCATTTAGAGTGAGGCCAAAATGGTCCTCAAAATTGGATCTTGCCCTGAAGTCATGCAGAGAGGTGTTTTCGAATGTAAGTTCGGATCAACAACTGTGCCTCAACCCGATATATTCAAGGTTTCAAAATGCATGGGCGAAGCTCAACAAGAAACAATATGACTCGGGTATCATCAACGAAATTGTGAAAAATCATCTACCTTCTGAAGTAATTGCCAACATAACTGCGAATTGTAACACTAAACTCACGGAATCACAATCTAGAGACGATTACAGGGAGCTCCTACAATTGGTATTGGTGTTTATAGGAGCAATGAATGGAACGGAAGTGAAATTTAAATCTCCAGGTGCCATCAGTCATGCCAGGTGGATGGCCAAGGCCATCTATTGTCTGAAGATATTTCTATTCCGCGGACAATTCAAACTGAGCCATAAAGAACAACGTGCCTTAGAAGCTGTCTGTATTTTTCTCGTTAGAGTATATTGCAAAGCTTGGCTCCCAAGCAAGACTTTGACCTCTTGCGAAGTTTGTTGGACTATCAGGAGATTGACAAAGATATCTCTGAGAGAGCTCTGGTGAAATTCTCAAACCATTTGTGGTATTTCAATGCAGAATTGGTAGACCTCGTGTTCTTTGATCCCTCAATTTCAGACGAAGAAAAATCGGAAATGGCGAACAAAATCCTAAATGACACCGATACCGAGACAGAAAATTCAAGAATTATAAACCCCAAATTTCGAAGACACCAGTTGGAAGAACTGGTTAATGCAGGGTTATCTTGTTTAATAACCAAGGGGACCATGAATTTCCTTGAGTGTTTCCAGATTAACGCAGATTTTCTCAGTTATAGCTGGCCTGAAAATATACATTTTAAGGAAGGATTGGGGATTGTGAAGTCGCTAAAGGTCGTTACTGATGTGGCAGAACGAGGAGGTAAATTAATTACAGACTTTAATAACCTCCTCACTAAAGAAGAGGAGCAGAAACAATATGTTTTACAGGTAGTACACAAATGCCGAAAGCTGTATCCAGATGTTTCAAAAATCACTTTGAGCAAACCATTAGAATAGATTATTCATTATTTTATCCTTCTTAAAGAATGCAACAATATATAATCAGGCAAACCTAAAATTGAGAAAGTATTAAATTTGTCAATTACCTAATTTTTGCATACCAGAAAAATGTGTAAAAAATATTCATATTTATATTCATACTTTGAAAAATATGAAATAATTCTCATATCATGTTAATAGAGGTTCCTAGTCCCGTTTTTGATGACAAAGGCTGTTATAGCTCGGTTCGACTATAAGTAGCAACAAATATGTGTATAATATAAATTACTTAGAACAATATTGCCTATGATTTGAGATATAAATCATGAGAAAATAATGAGAAGTATCAGAGATACGACCCAAAGACGTCGCTAGCTTTGAACGCCCAGCGGCACGGATTAACATGCTCCAATCGTGCTCAAATTTTGGCTATCGAAAAATCTGCAAAGATTGATCATTTTGTTGGGTTTCCGTTGACAAAATTTGGGAAAATTTTTTCTCCCCACTATCACTGCTCTCACCCTAATATATATATATATATATATATATATATATATATATATATATATATATATATATATATATATATATATATATATATATATATATATATATATATATATATATATATATAACATATATATATATATATATATACATATATATATATATATATATATATATATATATATATATAATATATATATATATATATGTATATATATATATATATATATATATATATATATATATATATATATAATATATGTATATATATATATATATATATATATATATATATATATATATATATAATAATAACTATATATGTAATAATATGTATATATAATATATGTATATATATATATATATAATAACAATAATAATATGTAACCAACATATATGATACTTGTAACAATAATAACAATAATAATATATGTATATATATAATAATCTTATAATAAATA
>JABUQX010147644.1:0-2500 GCA_015478945.1 Trachelipus rathkii
ATATATAATCAATTTATCAGTATAGCAGAATCAGCTTGAATAATTTCACAAGACCTTTTTTTTCTTTTTTTTTTTTTTTTTTTTCAATTAAAACAATGATCAAAACTTTTTAACGCTTTTGCAATTGAACAATGGACCTCTAACATGATAATAATAATAATAATAATAATAATAATAATAATAATAATAATAATAATAATAATAATAATAATAATAATAATAATAATAATAATAATAATAATAATAATAATAATATTTAATAATAATAATAATAATAATAATAATAATAATAATAATAATAATAATAATAATAATAATAATAACTAATAATGTATTATGAATTATTATTATTATTATTATTATTAATGTTTTATTATTATTATTATTATTATTATTATTATCATTATTATTGTTGTTGTTGTTGTTGTTGTTGTTGTTGTTGTTGTTGTTGTTTTTTGTTATTGTTGTTGTTGTTGTTGTTGTTGTTGTTGTTGTTGTTGTTGTTGTTGTTGTTGTTGTTGTTGTTGTTGTTGTTGTTGTTGTTGTTTGTCTGTTTCTTTGTTCGTTTATTATTTATAGTTTGATGTGCAGTGATGAAGAAATGACGGTTTTTACGCTCATATTTATTTTTCATTTTTCATATTTTTTGTTTCGTAAGAATTATTTTGAAATATTTCCTTCCTGTTTTCTTATTTTTTTTTTTATTTTCAATCTTTGTTGGGCGTTTAAAGAGGCACTGTCAATAAGATTTATCATCTAGAATGGCACTCGTCTTATAAAGGTAGCTTCCCTGAAACTTAAAAAGGAAAAATGTCTACTTTTGAGGAACAAAAATTAGATTAATCTAAAAGGAAAATTTTGGCTACTTTTGAGGCGCCAAAATTAGACAAACCTCAAAGCCAAAATTTGGCTACTTTTGAGGCGCCAAAATTAGACAAACCTCAAAGCTAAAATTTGCTACTTTTGAGGTGCCAAAATTAGACAAACCTCAAAGCCAAAATTTGGCTACTTTTGAGGCTCCAAAATTAGGCAAACCTCAAAATTAAAATTTGGCTACTTTTGAGGCGCCAACATTAGATAAATTTAGCCAATTTTTTGCAGAAGATATTTTAGGGATTTTTATTGGGGGGGGTGAATTAACAGGAGAAAGGGTAAATTTAACCTTCAATCAAAAACATAATACAAATTTTTATGAATAGATTATTTTCCATAAGACTATTGTGATGGTGGAGCAAGAAGGAGAAAAACGAAAGAAACAATGCTAACATTTTTACTGTAAATAAATTAATTGTTCACTCAAAGAAAAATAATTTTGTAAACAATTAAAAATTTAGAAAAAAATAAAACAAAAGAATGAAGAGTTTCAATTTGTTTAATGAAAACAATCCTACAACATGCAATTAACCATATTACAATATATATACCGATATATATATATATATAATATATATAATTATGTATATATTTGTATATATATGTATATATATATATATATATATATATATATAATATATATATATATATATATATATATAATATATATATATATATATATATAATATAATATGTATATATATATAATATATATATATATATATGTAATATATATATATATATACATATATATCTAATATATATATATATATACAGAAATACATTTTGATATACTCAATTTGTAAGTAAATCGTAAAAAATATGTAATAATAAAATATGTAACAATTACAGAAAATAATCCCTATAATAATAATACTAATATATATATATATATATATATATATATATATATATATATATATATATATATATATATATATATATATATATATATATATATATATATATATATAGGCCTATATATATATATATATATATATATACATATATATATATATATATATATATATATATATATATATATATATATATATATATATATATATATATATATATATATATATATATATTATAATGTAAATAAAGTAATTAGTTATTCAATTTTCTCAAGAAAGGACAGGAGGAAAAGAATGGAGGTGGAAAATGAAGCAGAGAGAGAGAGAGAGAGAGAGAGAGAGAGAGAGAGAGAGAGAGAGAGAGTATTCACGTATAAGAATAAAAAGAGGTGGTAGGGTCACTCTCCGCTGCATCACACTAAAAAATAAATTTTTACCTTATTAATTACACGAACACTAGCCGATTTATCCCCTCATCCAGTGAGTAGTGGAAAAATAATAAAATATTCTTCAATAAGAATAAAGAAGCATCTGACATTAAGATTTCTCATTGAAATTGACTAGCCTTCGATATTATTAATATGAACCAAAAAAAAAATTATTTTTGAGGTGTATATAGGGGGGGGGGACTTCAAGTTTGGAGTAGTGATGAGTAGTGATATCCCTCATTGTACATACATTGTAATTCTCTTTATTTATTTTTTTTAAAGCTTATTTTCTTCTTTAATTGGGAATTCCTATTTTTCTTTCGTTTTGGATAAAATAAAATA
>JABUQX010147644.1:22500-27666 GCA_015478945.1 Trachelipus rathkii
TTTTCATTTCCAAAACCTCAACTCTTTTTCCTATTTTGGGAGTTTAATGCCACATCCATACAGAACAGTTGGAGCAAATATGCAGTCAAACAGTTTCATTTTTACCTTCCATGTTAAATTTCCTTTTTCCATAATTCTCTGAGGCTACCTAATACTCTTTTACCCTCAGCAACCCTATAGTCGATCTTTTCTTTCATGCCTCCGAAAGCCCCAATATCCATTCTAAGTACCTAAAAACTGTACTCTCTCTTCAGGCTTTTCTTTTCCCTTTTATGATACCAACCCATATTGAGTATTTTTTTGGTTTTGTACTATTTTTCATCACTTTACTTTTAGCTGGTTAAATTTTAACCTCTTTCCTTGGCACCTCTTTTCAAACTCAAGCACCAAATCACGCAGTTATTTTTTGTATCCAAAATCAACACACAGAATAATCAGCGAAATGTAGGCTTTAGCTTGTCTCCCAATTACCCCTAATACAGATTCATATCAGTTCCTTTCTAATTCTATATATGCCTTTATCATAAGATCATCAAATAAGCTGTAGGAACATACTTTAGCTTTGTCTCAGACCACCTGCCAAACCCTCCCCTTCTTCAATTAATCCCTAACATCTTCTACTGTTTGTGAAAAATGCGTTAATCGCCTTTAACAGCAGGCGAACATTCCATAACTTTGGTGTTCTCCCACAGCTCCCCTCTCTGAACTCTATCATATGTCTTTTTCTAAATCAAAGAGAAACACTTAAAAAAAGCATCATAACCTTCTTTTTACTGATAGCTTCCTCTGTGACATTTTCAAGGTAAATACCTGATCCACATCGACCATTCCTAAAACCACATTGTTCCTATCCATTTCTGTTTATGTAACACTTTACTTTTTCTATTAGATTAAATCCCATATATTTTATCTACAACGTTCAATAAACTTATTAATTTATAATTAGAACACTCATACGGCCCCCTTAACCCTTTTAAATTGGTACAAGACAGGAGTCTTGCCAATCTTGTGGTGCCTCATACATTCCCAGCAAATATTGAATAATCTCATCAGCCACTCCGACAATGTTACCTACCTTTTTCAACATTTCTACTTGTGTAACATCAAACAGAAGAATTTCCTCATTTTGATCTCTTCAAAGCATTCGCTATTTCATACTTTGTAATATGTCCAACAATTTCATTTCTAAACTCTTCCACCGTAATATTTTGTCTTACCAATTCAACGTCTTCTTTCTTCCAGCATTTAGTAATTCCTTAAAATGTTCTCTTCATGTACCTCTACTTCTCTATCATCAGAACTATATTCTCATTAAGTCTTCTCAGTTAGAACCTTTCTCTTATTCCAGACCTTTTTAATATCCTTCAAATAATTTACTCTCTCCTGATAATTAGCAGCAATTTATCCCTCCACCGTTTGTCTACTTGCCCTTTTCTTTGCAGCTTTCACTTTCATTTTCATTTCTCACTCTCTTGTATTCCTCCCATGTAATTACAGCTATCAATAGCTAAATAGTAATAATATATAATTTTCACTCCACCATTCGCCATCTTTACTCTCTATTACAATCTTTTTCCTACGAACGTGTGTAGTCATCATTTGTGTTTCCTTAAAGTATTCCATTCCTCTTGTACTCCTTTCTCTAATACTTACTATTACCAATTTTATAAAAGTTAACATGTTATTCCTAACAGATGTGTGCTTCATTTTCAATTTCGATACTCATAACTTTACGTGCTAAATTCCAATCTTTTCTTCCACCTTCCTTTCACCGTTATTTTTGCAAAAACTAAATAGTGATCAGATATACCCTCTGCTGCACCTCCTAAGACGTTCATATCCAACAACCTGTCTTTCTCCATTTGAATTACACATGCATATAACAAGCAGGCACAATGTGTCTCACTAACCATGCATTGTACGTTCCTCTTATTAAACATTTTAGTACTATAATGTTTAATTTTTATCACATAATTCTAACAATTTTCCCCCATTTTTGTTTTTGCCTTGTACTCCAAAAGGGCCTAATATTCCTTGTACTTGTACATCACCCACCCTTGCGTTTAAATCACCTAGCAAGCATACTTTATCATTCCTATTAAAACTACCCAAACAATCGTTTAGTTCATCCCAAAACACCTCCCTTACTTCCTCAGCACTATCATTTACTGGGGCATATGCACTTACAAATATCCAGCTTTCACTTCTCAGTTTCATTTTTACCCACATTAATCTTGAACTAATAAATTTACTTTCTTTCACATATTCCCATAATTCTTCTTTCATAATTATCGCTACACCTTCTCTAGCTCTGACCCTCTCACTCACCCCTGAAACTAGTCCCCTGTAGCTTCCAAACCATTCCTCTCTTTTGCCTTTTAGCTTTGTTTCACTTAAAGCACAAATATCTATTCCCCTTTCCTTGCAAACCACAGCCCTACCTCTTCTCTCTTACCCTCAGCATTCACCCCTCTAACATTCAAACAAACAATTTTAAAATTCCTGTCTTTTTCTCACTTTCATCTTTGTTTCTGAATCTGTTTTGTTATTTGTTTTCTCCTTTCTATTCCCTTCACTGCACCTGTTCTTGGGAAGAAAACCAAATGACTAGGAGGGTTCCCAGCCTCTTGTAGTCACTCGTTTTCAACCAATTTATATATATATATATATATATATATATATATATATATATATATATATATATATATATATATATATATATATATATATATATATATATATATATATATATATATATATATATATATATATATATATCATGGGTTCACATTAACTACACGTATTAATTCATGTTCCTCGTTCATCTTATAGCATAATAATAATAATAATAATAATAAAAATAATAATAATAATAATAATAATAATAATAATAATAATAATAATAATAATAATAATAATAATAATAATAATAATAATAATAATAATAATAATAATAATAATAATATAATAATAATAATAATAATAATAATAATAATAATATTAATAATAATAATAATGTGTAATAATATGTAATAATAATAATAATAATAATAATAATAATAATAATAATAATAATAATAATAATAATAATAATAATAATAATAATAATAATAAAACTTTAAAAAACTTCTCCAGCTTTAAGGAAGTTTAATATAAAGCTATCCTAAAAACAAATATTTTAATAATTATATTTAATTAATCTAATTAGTTCTAAAAAAATATTTTAATTTACTTGTGAATGTTAAATACTTGAAGCTTTAATTGAATGTCAATTTGTAGATTCAATTTTATTAGAACAATCATCTGTATGCTCGACTGACCTTTTTACTTTCTATTTATTAATATTTATAAAACCTAAGGAAATAATTGTGTAAATTTGTTGAACCTTTCTCCATCCACTAAAAATAAAATGGTTTATGATAATTGCCTTCAGGGAAGATAGTAGGGTAATAAAATGATATGAAAAAAGTTGGGGAAAAATACTCGATTTTCACTGTTTTTGCTACATAATGCACAACAAATATTGTTTGACAATAAATACAAAAGTACGTTGGTATTTCCTTTTATAGGAGGTTGTCTAGCAATGAATTCCAATCATTTTCATTGTTTGTTATATTAATTTACAAAATTACGAAAACGCACAAGCAACAGTAAATAAATATTTACAGCAAATGTTGCGTCTCGGTCTCGCATTCAGAAACTTTATAAATTAAAAGGAGCCTCAACACCCATAATGAGAAAAGAAGTAAAGCATTGAGGGAATTTAAGTTTATCTTTGATTGACAAAAGTTGTAAATAGGCTTGTGACTTTTATTCCTATAACATCAACCTTTCAGGTTTTCCAAACTCTCAATACCTTTGTAACTGTCTATAGAACGACAAATATAGTACTGACACATATGCAATATATATATATATATATATATATATATATATATATATATATATATATATATATATATATATATATATATATATATATATATATATATATATATATATATATATATATATATATATATTTTATTTATAACTATATATATATAAAAAAAAATAAAAATAAGGGTTTTTATATATATATATCTATAATAATAATTTATATATATATATATATAAATATATATATATATATATATATATATATATATATATATATATATAAATATATATAATGCAGATGTATAATATATATATATATATATATATATAATAACAATATATATATATATATATATATATATATATATATACTATATATATATATATATATATATATATATATATATATATGTTAATTTCTTTACAGGCAGAGAAAGAATAAAGGTAAGATCGGATCTTTGGTTATGTCGAAGGGTTCATTGTCGTAAGTAAAATTTTTTTTTTTTTTAAAATATTGGTATTTAAATTTTTTTACATGCTTGTTATTGTTAAAAAGTTTTATCCTTATGAAACAAATCTTGTAAAAAAAATTTGTACATAAACACATTAATTTCCGTTTAAAGTTTTGAGCGTTTTCGATTTGGCAAAACATTCTTTCAAACCGAAGACGTTCTTACGCTTTATTTTCTGTGAAAATCATATGAACGTTATATATATATATATATATATATATATATATATATATATATATATATATATATATATATATATATATATATATATATATATATATATATATATATATATATAAATATATATATATATATACATACATATTAGTAATGCAGGTAACATCCGCATCCGCGGAGCATCCGCACATTATTAAAAGATCCGCATCTGCATCCGCATCCGCGCTTTGCTCTGCGGATGTTGCGCGGATGTTTATTGTCAGTTTGATAAAATTTTATAATAAAAATACTGAAGATGAATCTGAACTCAAACTTTAAATGAGAGACATGTGACTCGAATCAACTGTGTAATGTGATGACTCCTGATCTCACAGAATGAAGTTCATAATAATTTGAGTCAACAGAGTCACATAAGTTAGGGATGCCAAAAAATCGCGCCTCTACAGCGTATCCGTCTAGCCATTAATCTCAGCTAAGGAAGCATTTTGAATGATCTCAAATGTAAATGATGACGGTTTAAAAGAATGAAGATGTAATAAAACTAGAGCTAGAAAAACAGTTTGGTTCTGTGAAATTGTAACCTTCATGCTATTACCTG
>JABUQX010147645.1:0-10000 GCA_015478945.1 Trachelipus rathkii
ATTTTCAGTGCGCCGCTCATATGTGTTAAAAAATGTTTTGAATAGTTACTAATAAAAATATATTTTCTGTACAAGTAGAGAATTAAAAAACAAATTCAGGGGATAGCATTTTGCATTGACATATCTAGCTGTTTAAAACAAAAAAAAATAAATTTTGTTATTTTTTATTATTTTTTTTTTTCTTATTTTTTTATTTGTCATAAATAAAATAATTATTTATAATGTTCTATGAAAATATTGTTTATATTGTATAACTCTATTTCTTAGATGAACTTTTTGACGGGCTTTCTTTTAGGTTGGCGGGATTTTTAAAATAAAGTTGTTTCACTTGTAAAATAAAAGCTGATCGAGCTCAAAGCATCGAGAAAAAATTGCTGTATGTTAAAAACTAATATAATGAGAGTTGATATTTATCGACTCTTTTATATATATTAAAGATGATGTTTAATAAAAATTAACCAGAAAACAAATAATGTATTTAACACCTTACTATAAAGAGATAACTACAAAAATGGTTATAATAATATTATGTTTGCTGGTTCAGCTTAGTCTTAGTAAAGTGTAACATACGGCTTTCTGATGAAGAAAGGATTAATCTATGTTAAAAACAACATATTTGTGGCTTGTCTATTTAGTTTTTAACGTAAACGGAAGTCATTAGAAAGAACCTTCAAAAAAACAATCAACTACTACCTGTGCAGTGGAGGAACAGAGAATGGCATATATTACTTTATATATATATATATATATATATATATATATATATATATATATATATATATATATATATATATATATATATATATATATATATATATATACTATATATATATATATATATATATATATAGAAGAGCGCTTTTTCGCTCTCCTTAAAAACAGGATTCCCTCTCAGTATTGGGTTCGTATCCTCGTTCCGGCTACATGAACAGGACATAAAATTGCCTTCAGTTGGAATTTTTTCTGTAATATTTACATGTAGCAGTTTACGGCATAGTGTATTACACTAATCTCAATACACACACATCACAACCATAGCCAACACATACAACAGAACAGTCTATTCACAAACAAATCACTCTTCTCATGCTTCTCGCATTGGAAAAGCCGCGTACTAGGATGCGAACCCACGCCTTACGGTGGCAAGCATTCCGACTACGTCGCGCTGAAGCAGGGCTTGCGATCGGGCCTAAATATCCCTGCACCTTCCACTTGGTCAGAAACCATACTTATACTTTCCCTTCTCGACATTTTGGGTTCGAACTCGGGATTGACGTTTGTGGGTGAGAATGAAAATGGCAATATATATATATATATATATATATATATATATAAATATATATATATATATTTATATATATATATATATATATATATATATATATATATATATATATAAAATAATGTTTTGATGTATCCATCCGCGAACATCCACCACATTATTAAGGTCCGCATCCGCATCCCGCGTCTGCACTTTGCCTTGCGGCTGTTGCGCTGATGTTGCTTGTCGTGATTTGATAAAGCATATTATAAAAATACCGATGAAATTGAAAAGAACATAAAAAAATGTGAATCCGTTGAAAACCATTCAAACGCAATTCCCTATCTTAATGTTATCAAAAACATTCCAACTCGCTGGAGCATTTTGAACCATCTTTAAATGAAAATGATGACGGTTTAAAAATAATGAAAGATGTATTAAACTAGAGGTAGAAAACGCTTTGGTTCTGTGGAAATTAATGACCATACTATTGCAACTTACTTAAATCCCCGTTATAAAGCAAGTTTTTTGTAACGATATTAGAAAAAGTTAAATCGTTAAATTTGTGTTGCAGTTGAAAAACTTTAATCCGAAGTCTATTAATTCGCCGCCCATTAAAGGAAAAAAACAAAATCTACGGAACCAACACCTTCTACAAGTAAACCAATAACAGATTCACTGGAAAAATTTCTACAGTCCAGTAGTGATGAAGAAACACATATTGCCAAAATATGGAGCAGCAAGAGATTGAAAACTATCGCAAGAAAAACGATTAGATTCAAATGATGATCCAAACAGTTGGTGGAAAGTTAAGCAAATGTTTATCCACGCTTGAGTAAACTTGCAAGAAAACTTCAATCGAACAATGATCTATTATTTAATACATCCCATTAAAAGGAAAAAAATGAAATATTAAGAACCAACATCTTCTACAAGTAAATCAATAACAGATTCACTGGAAGAATTTCTACAGTCCAGTAGTGATGAAGAAACACGCATTATCAAAAGATCAGTACAAATGATTGAAAACTATCATCAAGAAAAACGACTAGATACAATCGGCTTCAGATATTTCCCACCCACCTCTATTTAATCAAATATCGAAAGTGGCTTGGGTCCAATATTTTTTAGAGGCCACGCCCACTTTTGCATATATATATATATATATATATATATATATATATATATATATATATATATATATATATATATATATATATATATATATATATATATATATATATATAAAATATTCAAAAATATAGTTCAAGTGATTTACACTAATGATTATAAATATGTATATATATATATATATATATATATATATAATAATATATAATATATATATATATATATATATATATATATAAATAATAATAACTATATATATATATAATATATATATAGCAATATATATATATATATATATATATATATATATAGAATATTCAAAACAGCTGGATGCCCATACTTTTTGTATGTATATATATATATATGTATATATAATAATATATATATATATGTATATATATATATATGTATATATCTAATATATATATATCTATCTTATATATATATATATACATATAATAATAACTAATAATATCTATATATATTTATATATATATATATATATATATAATAATAATACGTACGCTTTCTTCTTAACTATTAACCTGTCCAGCAATTTATATAATATGCCAATCTATATAAATTAATGTAATATATATGTAATAATATAAAACAAATTTTGATGTGGTTGTTGCCAAACAAGTTGGTCGAATGCAGTCTCCGCAATCAACACTGGCCAACAAAAAAAAAATTATTTTTGCTGCCAAGGATATTTTATTGAATTTATAGTATATCGGGTGTGCTGATTTCAGAAATGACATTAGTTTTCCAAGATTGGCTCTAGTTCTTGAGATACAGGGTGTTCCAGATATACTCTTATACAAATATCTTTTTTAATGCATATTTTACAGTAATATCGTTTTATTTCTTTTTAATGGTATACTACTTACTTTATTTTTTTCTATTTTCAGAACACTATGAGTACTTCACGAAAAGCCTGTTTGAATAACCCCAATGTATTCTGCTACATCTGTGGTGAATATTGCCAGGAGAACCAAAGAAGAAATATTACTAACTTTGTGAAGCAAGCATATCTGGCATATTTTGGAATGAAACTCGGAGACCAAGATAAGTCTTGGGCTCCCCATATGGTCTGTAAAACATGTGTCGAAAATCTACGTCAGTGAAAAAATGGACGAAGAAAAGGTTTAAAAATTTAATTGTGCCTATGGTATGGCGGAGAGCAAGAAAAGTACTGTTATTTTTGTTTGGTTAATGTGAAAGGTATCAATCGTTACAAGAAACGTAAATTTGAGTATCCGGATTTGGAATCAGCAAGGCGACCTGTACCACACTTCGACGATGTCCCCATCCCAGTGTTCACTACACTCCCAGACCTAGCATTGTCTGATGAAGATATCCAGGATTTGGTGTGCACACGTGCAGATAGTGGTAGTGAATATGAAGAAAGTACTTCTACACAGCAACAGCTCTCCCAGGAAGAGATCAATGATTTAGTACGAGAGTTAAGTCTCTCCAAGCAAGATTCTGAGCTTTTAGCATCTAGACTAAGTGAAAAGAACTGTCTCAAGGCCGAATGTAAAATAACTTTTTTTCGGACAAGAGAGATAGTACTTCTTCCATATTTCATTGAAGAAGAAGACCTAGTATACTGTAGGAACATCCCTGGACTCCTACTCCAAATGGGGTTACCTAAATACCGACCAGAAAATTGGTGATTGTTTATGGATAGTTCAACGAGAAGCTTGAAGTGTGTTTTATTGAACAATGACAATAGTTATACATCGATTCTAATAGGTCACTCAACAAAACTGAAAGAGGAATATGAAAATATAAGAATGATCTTTCAGAAGCTTAGATATAATGAACACCAGTGGTCTATATGCGTTGATTTGAAGATAGTCAACATCTTACTTGGGCAGCAAAGCAGATATACTAAGTACCCTTGTTTCATATGCTTGTGGGATAGTTGGGCTAAAGAAGACCACTGGAAAAAGTTGTATGGCCTGCTAGGGAAAATATGACTGTAGGTGCATCAAATATCATTAACGAACCACTGGTTGATAGGGGAAAAATTATTTTCCCACCACTCCACATCAAACTAGGACTGATGAAGCAATTTGTTAGGGCCCTAGACAAAGATGGTGAATGTTTCAAATATATTTGCAAATTTTTCCAGGGTTGAGTATGGAGAAACTCAAAGCTGGAATCTTTAGCGGCCCTCAAATTCGCCAAATCATCAAGGATGACAATTTCATAAATTCCATGACTGATATTGAAGCATCTGCCTGGAAAAGTTTTGTCTTGGTTGTTCAGAACTTTTTGGGCAACCATAAATCTGCCAACTATGTAGAACTCGTACAGAAAATGCTTTCAGACTTCAAAAATTTGAATGCTAATATGAGCATAAAAGTTCACTTTCTACATAGTCACTTAGATCGGTTTCCGGATAATCTAGGATGTTATAGTGAGGAACAAGAGGAGAGGTTCCATCAAGATATCAAGGTGATGGAAGAAAGATGGGATACACACATAATGGCAGACTATTGTTGGAGCCTTCAACGTGATTGTCCACATTCTGCACACAGAAGACAATCATATAGACAGCGATTTGTAATACATTAATTGTGATTTCATTGTACTGAATTGAATGTTTTGACCTATTAGCATTTTATTTACTTACTCATTAACAATTACGTTACAACCTAACATAAATTGTTGTTATTAATGTATTTTTGTGACCACCCTGTATCTCAAAAACTAGAGCCAATCTAGGAAAATGGAGGTCATATTCGGAATCAGGGCAACAGGTTACCTATAAAATGACCTTCAAATGTTTTGCCGCAAAATCTTTGTTGGCCAGTGATAATAGCATCGCAACTGGTTTCGCTCTCCGCCATAATGAGAAATGGATTTCAAATTGAAAAACAAATCAAGTAGTTATTACTCATTTTATTAAAGATTAATTAAAAAAATAATTATCTTTTAATGATTAGAGGTTTCGGTATCAACTTTCAAGTGTGCATGAAAAGGTTTAATTTAACAGAAGATGAAAATGAAGCACGTGTTAAAACTGTTGTCGTCAGTTATTACGAGAAATGTAATTAAAAAAAGCAGTATTTACGTTTTATGTTGTAAAATATAGTGAATATTTTAGCAATTAACATTTTAATACATATAAAATAGTGTTCTGAAGGAGGGGGCAGTAAATATTTTGCATTGCATAAATCGCAACAAGCAATATTGTATTCAGAGACGAGTGCAAGCACTATTGATCCTTCAAACCATTTTCCCTCTGTTAATCAACATGGGAAATCATTGCAAATTGTTCCTATGAATGTAGTCTTTAACTAGTAACAATATTTTATAGGTAATATATAGCTAGTGAAAGTGAAAGAAATAGGAACGTTTAAAGATACAGTGAAATGAGACAATTATAAACCTGTAATTTATAATAGTTTCTTTTTAAAAACATTGTTCAACTATATCTTATGTTACGACTTCTCATTTCATTTGACATTTCTGCTGAACGACTAGTGAAAAGATTCATTAAATTATTTTTTATATAGACACTTTGATGTTATATATTTCCCTCATTATCTACAGAAGTAGGCAATATATATAAAGAAATAAATATAATTTTTTATAATTTCGTTCCTCTTGGCAAAATAGGGATAAACTCTGTAAAAGGAAATCAATTTGAAAGCTTGAGATACTCCACTGAGCTTCCATTTTCAAATATCTCGCTTCGTGTCATACTCCTTCTATCTTAGACAAAATCTAGTGGCTCCAGATATATATAACTTATATATATATATATATATATATATATATATATATATATATATATATATATATATATATATATATATATATATATATATATATATATATAACTATATATATATATATATATATATATATATATATAGGCATTTATATATTTAAACGAACTTCGTTCGTATGTACGTATAGCTGAAATGAATGCGTGACGTCATACTGTGACGTGGGTTTGCGTAAGTGCTTTATATTCTGTCGTCACACTGCGTATATTACAGAATATGCGGGATATATATATATATATATATATATATATATATATATATATATATATATTTATATTTATATATACTTTTTGCATATATATATATATATATATATATATATATATATATATATATTCATATGTTGGTATAGTATTTTGGAATCTGACAATATATGCAAAAAAGCGTTATGAAACTGACAACCTGACAGACAAGGGAATAGACTATGCCAAATAATATTTTTTTCATTTTTAAGTTATCTTGTTTAAGTGTACATGTCTTTTGAAGACTAATAATTATAATGTATATTTTAATGATTAAAGTGCTTTTTTGGCTTTTTTTGCAATCTAACAATTTAAGCTTGGAACAAAAAAGTTTTATACAATCTGCTATTTCATGTGATGGTTTACTAAACAACGAGAGAAATTTAACTTTTATTGTAGGTGATGGAAATCATATTTTTCGCAGAAAAAAATTTATCGCTTCCTGATAGAAGAGATGAATGATTTTAAATTTTTTTTGAAGCCCTGCAAAAATTTCAAACTTATTGAGGGGTAATATTTAAATATGAATATATATATATATATATATATATATATATATATATATATATATATATATATATATATATATATATATATATATATATATATACATATATATATATATATATATATATATTTCACAAACTATATAAAATAAATAAAGGCCATATTATCTTTCGGCAGCTAATAAACAGTCTATTAGTAAAAGTTAGGGCTAGTTTTACAGCATAGTGGATCAGTAAAGTTTAGGGTTACTTTTACGGCACTGAGTCAACGAGCCCCCTAAAATGGAGTATTTACCCTTTTTAGGGGGTTCGAGCCGATGGGGGACGGAGGGGGGGACGTTTCATACCCCGGAGGGGATGGTCGGAGGAACCCCCGCAAGAGCGGGGGTTCCGGAGACCATCCCCGGAGGGGGGATTAGTCCCCCCCGTAGTCCACCTAGAGGCCGAGAAACCCCGACTCCTGACATCGGGGCGGACTACCCGTGGGTATTCGTTAGTGATATACCCCAAAAAACAATAAATCCCAAAAATGAGTTTTTGGGACATTTATTCGCAACAATCTATTCGTACTCTATAAATCTCAAAACCATTTGGGACATTATATATATATATATATATATATATATATATATATATATAAATATAAGATATATGAATATATATATATATATATATATATATATATATATATATATATATATATATATATATATATATATATATATATATATGACGACAAGCGTAAATTACGCAACTTCTGACGTCACAGTCAAACGTGACCCTTCTAGAGTCTGACGTTGGACTATGACGTCACGCGCTTCAGGTATATCTACATATGAACGAAGCTTTGGAATGTAAATCTTTTATATATATATATATATATATATATATATATATATATATATATATATATATATATATATATATATATATACTATAACCTATATACTACTCTGCTATACTACTATATATGCTATGTGTGTGTGTGTGTAAAGTGTGTGTGTGTGTGTGTGTGTGTGTGTGTGTGTGTGTCTCCCTCTCTCTCTCTCTCTAACAAACTAGTGGTACACCCTAACAATCAGTATAGAGGATCATAGGTTTCGTATGGCTACGTTATGTTCGGTTGTATTAACCTAAGCTAATATATCATGGGACAAATGTTGTTGGACTCAAATAACAAATAGTGAATGTCGTTTGTTGAATAAAATTTGCAATCGGCTCAGTATGCACACAGCAACGATGGGTATCGTTCTTTTACAAAATTTGTAGTATCGTGGATTCTCGATGCAACAGATCCTATATTCTATTACCAAAATAATGCTTGTTACGTTTGAAGTAAATTGTAGGAATATATGTAAATATTTCATTAATGGCTTTTAACATTTATTGTAGTATATATATATATATATATATATATATATATATATATATATATATATATATATATATATATATATATATATATATATATGCTATATATATATACTGCTCTTATATATATATATATATATATATATATATATATATATATATATATATATATATATATATATAAATATATATATATATATATATATATATATATATATATATATATATATTATTTTATATATATATATATATATATATATATATATATATATATATATATATATATATATATATTAATAAACATATATATATATATATATATATATATATATATATATATATATATATATATATATATATATATATATATATATATATATATATATATATATATATATATATATATATATATATATTTATATATATTAATAAACAATATAAACATACAGACATAAACATACAGACATAAACATACAAACATAAATATACAAACATAAATATACAAACATAAATATACAAACATAAAAAATATACAGGCAGTAAAATATACAAACATTAAAATATACAGGCATTAAATATGCACAAGAGCAGCCATATATATATATATATATATATATATATGTATATATATATATATAATAATAATAATAATAATAATAATATATATATATATATAACAATAATATATATATAAACATAAATATATAAACATAAACTATAAACATAAAAACATAAACATAAAACATAAAAAAAAACATAAACATTATGAAATATAAATATAAATATAAATAAAATATATATATATATATATATATATATATATATATATATATATATATATATATATATATATATATATATATATATATATATATATATATATTATATTTTTATATAATATATACATATATATATAATAATAATAATAATAATATATAACAATAATAATAACAACATATATATATACTATATATATATATATATATATATATATATATATATACTATATACTACTACTATATACATACAGCCCATACATACATACATATATATATATATATATATATATATATAAATATATATATAAATATAAATATATATTTATATATATATATATATTTAATATTTCGTCCATCCACCTTCCGCGTCAATGACAGCTTGTAATCGTCTTGGTAGTGATGAAATTGCATTCTCCATTGTCGTGTAATTTCTTCTCACATATTCCCAAGATCTGCGAGCATGATCTTCCATAGTTCTTCTATTTCTTTCTTCTTGGGGATCCCAGTCTCTTACGATTGATGCCCACACATTTTCGATCGGGTTCAGATCGCAGGCTTTACTTGGCCATGCGAGAACTTCAATCATGTGTTCATTTTCGGCAAACCACTCCTGAACCCGTCTTGCTCTATGAATTGGACTATTATCGTGAACATATACAATCTTTTGTGGGTCAGGAAATAGATATGCTCTAACAGAGGGCATAAAAACCTCCTCAAGAATTTCAAGATATACATCGGAAGTAAATCTCCCATGTATGGGGCTTAGCTCACCAGCTGTATAAAAGTTAATCCACCCCCACATGTTGCAGGTGACGTGGCCGCTTCTTCTCTCTTCGTATATATAAGCTGGGTCATATCTAGTTTTATTTGGTCTCCAAAGGTGTATGCTGCCGTGGTCACTTGA
>JABUQX010147645.1:22500-33128 GCA_015478945.1 Trachelipus rathkii
GGAGAAGGTTGAATTTTCATCGTTAGTAGTTTTTTAAATAATTTGTCAATTAAAAAAGTTGGGAAATCATTTTTCAAAAATAAGTTTCTTAAATAGTCAAGTTCATTGCTAAGATTTAAGTATGATGAAGAAATTTTGTATCCTCTATCAAACAACGTTTTAATCAAATTTACTTTAAACATGAATGGGATAAATGAGTTAAATTTTGTTATTAATCCGGAATACGTAGGTTTTCTAAATACTGAAGTTTGAAATTTATTATTCTCTCTATATATTTTAACATCCAAGAATGCCAGTGAGTTTTCTTTTTCTGTTTCAACTGTAAACTTAATGTTAGGATGCTTTGAATTAAGATATTCTTTAAACATATATATATATATATATATATATATATATATAATAATATAATAATAACAATATATATATAGTATATATAACAACATATATATATATATATACCAAATGGACGGGACCTTAAAGAGAAAATAAAATATTAAAAATATTATATAGAGATATATATTTGAAAAAAGATGTATATTAAAAAACAGATATATATATATATATATATATATATATATATATATATATATATATATATATCTGTAAAAAGTGGGCCGAGGACTCACGATAAAAATATTGGACCCAAGCCACTTTCGATATTTGATTAAATAGAGGTGGGTGGGAAATATCTGAAGCCGATTAGATACAAATCAAATGACGATCCTATCAGTTGGTGGAGTGTTAATTAAGCAAAATGCAAAATGTTCCCACGCTTGAGTAAGCTTGCAAGGAAATACCTGGCCTGTCCTCAAACTAGTGTTCCAAGTGAGAGAGTATTTGGCAATGCTGGGCTAATATATGATGAAAGAAACACTCTCAGCAGGAAAAGTCCAGAAAGAAGGCAGAAAATTGATGTTTCTCAAGCACAACCTTCCTATATTTTAATTTCAATACTAGTGCAAGTATATATAATCCATGTAGAAATCTCTTTCATTGGGTCGGAGGTTGGGGAAGAGGTTGATAGGGTCACTTTGAGTTGATTCCCCATCCCGCACCCTGAAATAACTCTGAAAATTATATTATAGATTTGTAGATAAAAAACTCGTATATATATATATATATATATATATATATATATATATATACTATATATATATATATATATATATATATATATATATATATATATATATATATATATATATATATATATAATAGTATATATATTAATGCATCCACATCCCATCCGCGGATGCATATATATATATATATATATATATATATATATATATAACATATATATATATATATATATATATATATATATATATATATATATATATATATATATATATATATATATATATATATATATATAACAACATATATATATATACTATATATATATATATATATATATATATATATATATATATACGTTCTCTTGTGTTATAGAATTATTATTATTTTTGTACATAGATCGTTGGAAATAATGTATTTGCCCCAATTTTCAATGGTAAAATTTTTTTAAGGATTTATATATAACCTTATATATATATATATATATATATATATATATATATATATATATATATATATATATATATATATATATATATATATATAACTATATATATATATATATATACTATATATATATATATGGGACCTGTTATGTTTTACGACTCCGTCGGATGCAGTTTTTTCATATATATTTCAGTGTATTGATCCCCAACAATCAATTTAAGTGGTGACGGACATGATTCAAAAATATATGGGACCTGTTACGTTTTACGACTCCGTCAGTTTTAATTTTTTTTTTTTAACTAAAGGTACAGATTAAATCGCCCCAAGATGGCAGGAGTCGGTGTCTCTCGGCCTTCCGGGGAACGACAGGTAAGGACTTTCCCCCTCACGGGGAGGGTCTGGAACACGCTTTCTTTGGTATTTGGGTGTCGGGGGGGTTCCTCCGCCCCTCCCCGGAGGGGGGGACGTCATCCCCCCGTCATTCGGAAGCTAATATTTTTTTTTTTTGCATTTGTAAATTTTTCATTTGTTTGCAAATATGTAATTGGTTTTTCTGTAAGTGTCATACTTTTTCGAGATATTTCATATTTGATTTTTTTTTTTATAAGTTTTATATGCTGATTCCAAATAACTAGTGGTTTTCCTGTCAGTATCGTACTCGAGATATTTCATTTTTTGAATTTTTTTACTAATATAAATGTGATTTTAAAAAATTATTTAAAATATTTCTAACTTTTGAATCATGTCCATCACCCTGAAATTTATTATTAGTATCATATAATAACAATATATTAAAAAAGAAAATCAAAACTGACGGAGTCTTAAAACATAACATGGCCTATATATATATATATATATATATATATATATATATATATATATATATATATATATATATATATACTCACTACTATATATATATATATATATATATATATATACTCTATATATATATATATATAGGCTCTTATATATGATAAGTAAACCCCAAATTTCCATATTTAAAAATTTTTTAAGGATGAAATTATCATTTATAGTGACACCAGCCAATTTTTACCGATTTTTTATGAAATTTATATAAAATGTTTGAAGTGACCCGTAATGAGAGAAAAAGTGAAGGAAAGGTTTAAAAAATTAGCCTGAAAAAGTTTTTGAAGTATTCAAATTTTATTTTTAAAGCCTATTTAATGTCGAATGCTTCTCTTTTTTTATTTTTTATAGGCTTTTTCAGAGTTATGGTGGTACTGAACCTATGTTTTACTATTTTTTCCAACACTCACTGGGCTGAGTGAGTACGGAGGGTTGAGTCTCCTGTAGACAAATATTATTATTATTATTATTATTATTATTATTATTATTATTATTATTATTATGTATATAACTACTAATATACATCCGCTTAGATGAGTTGAATAAAATTATTATTATTATTATTATTATTATTATTATTATTATTATTATTATTATTATTATTATTATTATCTTATTATTATTATTATTATTATTATTATTATTATTATTATTATTATTATTATTATTATTATTATTATTATTATTATTATTATTATTATTATTATTATTATTATTATTGAAGCAAAGGTTTTTCTTTCATTTTCTACTAATAACTACTTTATAAAAATGATCAATTCTTACGTGAATGAACTATTTTACTAGCATTTTCATTTTCAATTTGTCCTTCGTTAATATCTTTAACTATTACGTTGCTATTAAGGGTTTTAATATTAACTATTAATATTATTACTACGAATATAAGCTTCATTATAATGCCTTTTATTCTTACTTAGTTTTTTATCAAAACAAATGTATTAATTTTCTTTATCTAAACTTCTTTCTATTTTCAATAAATACCGTTGAAAATATGATTCTCTAACATAAAAATTTACTCACTATTATTTTACAATAATATAATTAATCTAGCTTTTAACTTTAATCAAAATCTTTAATCAAAGCTGAATTCTAAAAAAGTATCAAAAATATTTCTAAATATTAGTACAAATGTTTCTACAGTTCTCTAAAATATAGCTAAGTATTCCTAAAATGTTTCTTAAAATGAAAAATTACACAGGCCAACAAAAAAAATTTTTTTTTTTTGCTGCCAAGGATATTTTATCGAATTTATAGTATATCGGGTGTGCTGATTTCAGAAATGACAATAGTTTTCCAAGATTGGCTCTAGTTCTTGAGATACAGGGTGTTCCAGATTTACTCTTATACAAATATCTTTTTTAATGCATAATTTACAGTAATATCGTTTTATTTCTTTTTAAGGGGCTTACCTTTATATATTCTTTATTTTTGTCTATTTTCACACACTATGAGTGCTTCACGAGAGGCCTGTTTGAACCAACTGTATGTTCTGCTACATCTGTGGTGCGAATATTGTCAGGAGAGACAAAGAAAGAAATAATACTAACTTTGAAACAAACTATATCTAGCATATTTTGGAGAATGAAACTCAGGGGACCAAAGGAATGAGTCTTGGGCTCCCCATGTCTGTAAACGATATGTCGAACATCTACGTCCAGTGAAAAAATGGACAAAGAAAAAGGGTTTAAAATTGAATTGTGCCTATGGTATGGCGGAAGCCAAAGAATCACCACAGTGACTGTTTTGTTTGATTAATGTGAAAGGTATCAATCGTTACAAAACGTAAATTTGGTATCCAGATTTGGAATCAGCAAGGCGACCTGTACCACACTCCGACGATGTCCCCATCCCAGTGTCACTACACTCCCAGACCTAGCATTGTCTGATGAAGAAGATACCCAAATTTGGTGTGCACACGTGCAGATAGTGGTAGTGAATATAAAGAAAGTTACATAGCAACAGTTCTCCCAGGAAGAGATCAATGATTTAGTACGAGAGTTAAATCTCTCCAAGCAAGATTCTGAGCTTTTAGCATCTAGACTAAGTGAAAAGAACTGTCTCAAGGCCGAATGTAAAATAACTTTTTTTCGGACAAGAGAGGTAGTACTTCTTTCATATTTCATTGAAGAAGAAGACCTAGTATACTGTAGGAACATCCCTGGACTCCTACTTCAAATGGGGTTACCTAAATACCGACCAGAAGATTGGCGATTGTTTATGGATAGTTCAACGAGAAGCTTGAAGTGTGTTTTATTGAACAATGGCAATAGTTATGCATCGATTCCAATAGGTCACTCAACAAAACTGAAAGAGGAATATGAAAATATAAGAATGATCTTGCAGAAGCTTAGATATAATGAACACCAGTGGTCTATATGCGTTGATTTGAAGATGGTCAACATCTTACTTGGGCAGCAAAGCGGATATACTAATTACCCTTGTTTCATATGCTTGTGGGATAGTAGGGCTAAAGAAGACCACTGCGAAAAAGTTGTATGGCCTGCTAAGGAAAATATGACTGTAGGTGCATCAAATATTATTAACGAACCACTGGTTGACAGTGGAAAAATTATTTTCCCACCACTCCACATCAAACTAGGACTGATGAAGCAATTTGTTAGGGCCCTAGACAAAGATAGTGAATGTTTCAAATATATTTGCAGATTTTTTCCAGGGTTGAGTATGGAGAAACTCAAAGCTGGAATCTTTAGCGGCCCTCAAATTCGCCAAATCATCAAGGATGACAATTTCATAAATTCCATGACTGATATTGAAGCATCTGCTTGGAAAAGTTTTGTCTTGGTTGAAAAGTTTTGTCTTGGTTGTTCAGAACTTTTTGGGCAACCATAAATCTGCCAACTATGTAGAACTCGTACAGAAAATGCTTTCAGACTTCAAAAATTTGAATGCTAATATGAGCATAAAAGTTCACTTTCTACATAGTCACTTAGATCGGTTTCCGGATAATCTAGGATGTTATAGTGAGGAACAAGGGGAGAGGTTCCATCAAGATATCAAGGTGATGGAAGAAAGATACCAAGAAAGATGGGATACACACATGATGGCAGACTATTGTTGGAGCCTTCAACGTGATTGTCCACATTCTGCACACAGAAGACAATCATATAGACAGCGATTTGTAATGCATTAATTGTGATTTCATTGTACTGAATTGAATGTTTTGACCTATTAGCATTTTATTTACTTACTCACTAACAATTTGATAATTATCTTTCGTGTTTTTTATTGTGAATTACATTACAACCTAACATAAATTGTTGTTATTAATGTATTTTTGTGACCACCCTGTATCTCAAAAACTAGAGCCAATCTAGGAAAACGGAGGTCATATTCGGAATCAGGGCAACAAGTTACCCATAAAATGCCCCTCCAATGGCGGTGCGCCTTGCTGTGGCGGAGGGGCTTACTTCCGCCCAGAGACAGTCTGCTGCCTTAGTAGCGGAGGCCTCTGGGGGGAAAACTAAGTCACCGCCCCCAATCCACGGTGGAACAGCATACGCCAAAAATGTCTGTAAATGGCTATACAGAACTCGATTTTGACTTGTAGACCAATACCTCACACCAATTTCCAATTCTTTCCCGCAGTATGAGGCTCTGCTGCGGGTGACCGTATAATTCCTCAGTTTAACTTATTCTTTTATGGATACGAAAAAACTTTTACAGGGGGGCACCCCCTTAAGTGCGCCACTCCCAAAGGCCTCAAGGCCTTCTTTGGATTCCCCCGAAACCTCAACTGAAAAGGGGCTTACAGTCCCTGTCAGGGAGGTGGAAGAGGAATCCAACTTGGCTGCTGCAACCCCATCAGGGGATACAGCATCTAATATCGAGGAGGCTATTCAAAAGCTCCAACTAACATTGCCTCGCCTTTCAGGCGCGGCCAGAAGAAGATATAGGTGGCTGGTGAAGAACGGGCACGATCCTTCAGAGGCCCGCAAACTGGCTCTCGTGCCTATTGGCCCCCCGCCTGCGGAAAAACGAGCGCGCCTTAGTGACTCTACGCCAGGGGGGGTGCCAAAGAAACCTAGGACTGGAGGCAGTGATGGGAGCGCAAGCGCCCACGCTTCCTCAAGTCCTACCTTAAATACAATCAGAATAGGAATAGTCTCTAAAGACTATCCACAAGAAATCTTGACAATGGAACAACTTAAGGCCATACAAGAAGGAATCCTGGGCAGGATCGTGGAACTAGTTGGCGGCACCACACAGCCAAAGTTTCACGGCTCTATCCTCAAACCAGGGTGGGTGCAGTTCAACTGCGACGACGAGGCCACAGCAGAGTGGCTGAAACTCGTTGTTGGACAGCTGAAACCTTGGGAGGGGGCAGATCTAAGGACAGTGGAGGGGGATGAAATCCCCCGACCCATAGTACTGACTGGTCTCTTCCAGAATAGTGCAAGGGATGGGAACGACAAGATCCTAACCTTTGTAAAGGCACAGAACCTTGGCCTTAACACTGACGAGTGGAGGGTCTTGAAAAGGGAAGAGAGGGGCGATTCTGTGCACCTCGTCCTTTCTCTGGACCAGCACTCTGAAACTAAGCTAAGAGCCCAAAACCATCTGCTCAGCTATAAATTTGGTACTGTTGGACTCAGGAAGAGGAGCGGGAAACCCGAGGGGGGAGTAGGCTCCCCACCTCTGGCGAAACGGCCTCACCTGAGAACTACACTCCGAAGGAAAAGGGGAAAACCTTGGCTCTTAAAGGAAAGGTAACACCCTCTGGTTCACAGCCAAAGAAGAAAAATCAAACTGCAGAGAGTGGGAAAGAAGGCCAAACAAAATCGGCCTTGGCAAGGGGTTCAAGTCAGAACCCCAAATCCAAATCTGCATAATGGATAACAAAAACAACTTGAGCTGCCTTCAAATTAACTTGCACCACGCAAAGGCAGCAACTGATGCTCTCGTCCGGACCTTTGTATGCGAGAGGCTGCAGATAGCCCTCATACAGGAGCCATGGGTGAGAGAAGGAACAATCAAAGGAATACCAAGTGGAATGGGTAAGCTGCTCTACTGTCGGGACCATGGCGCGCCTCGTGCGGCGGTGGTCATCGGTGGTGGGGTCAATGCCCTGTCCATTCCAGAGTTCACCACAAGGGACCTAATAGCAGCCCTAGTAGAGGTGCCAACCGCGCTGGGTGTGCAAGAGGTAGTAATTGCCTCGGCATACTTTTGCGGGGACTCGAATGAAGCACCTCCGGAAGAAATTCACAGGCTTGTGCAATACTGTCAGCGGATCCGCAGGGGACTGATCTTGGGATGCGATGCAAATGCCCATCACACCCTGTGGGGCAGCAAGGACATCAACAACAGAGGTGAGTGTATTTTAGAATTCTTAACTCAATATGGTATTGATGTGGTGAATGAGGGCAGTAAGCCCACATTCATCACATCGAACAGACAAGAGGTCTTAGACCTAACCTTAATAAATGCCACTTATGGTATACAGATCTCGAACTGGTATGTGTCTGATGAAGTATCTCATTCGGACCATAGACACATCAGGTTCGAAATCATAGCTTTAGAGAAAGTAGAGGAGGAGCGGAGAATACCTAAGCTAACAAACTGGAACTTGTATAAAGAGCTCCTTAAACAGCGCGTGGAGGATATGGGGGAACTGTTTGATGTGCAGGACCTAGATGTATCCACTACCCAACTGCAATCAATTATACAAGATTCATATGAAAATAGTTGTCCTCTGAAAAAAAGAGGGATAACTAGAAGCGTCCCCTGGTGGAATCAAGAGCTAACCACTCTAAGATCTAAAACCAGGAAACTCTTCAATAAAGCTAAGCGGGATAAAAATTGGGAAGCATACAAAACTGCCCTAACCGCTTATAACAAGGAACTTAGGAAATCCAAAAGAAGATCATGGAAGACTCTATGTGAAAGCATTGAGAGCCAATCTGAAACTGCGCGTCTACATAAAGTGCTCTCAAAGGACCAATCTAATGGGCCGAGCCTTCTCTTAAAGAAAGACGGCAGTTATACAAAGGACCACAGGGAAACCTTAGTGGAACTTATAAACACTCACTTTCCGCACAATGTAATAGTTGACGACGGGGAGGAAGTAGATATATGGGATGATAGGAGACCTAATAGATGGACGGAAAGTCTGTCTGGAAGGGTCTTCTCCCCTGATAGGGTAGAGTGGGCAATAAATTCCTTCGGCCCATATAAATCTCCTGGAGGGGATGGCATATTCCCAGCCTTGCTTCAACAGGGAATGGAGAGTCTGCTTCCGCTGCTGGTAAGAGTGTTTAGGGCAAGCTATGCCCTGGGATACATTCCCCAGCTGTGGAGGAAAGTAAGGGTGGTTTTTATCCCCAAGACGGGGAGACGGTCCACGTCTGACCCCAGATCCAATCGACCTATAAGTCTTACATCATTTCTTTTGAAAACAATGGAAAAGGTGCTAGACTACCACATAAGGGTGGAAAATTCGATAGAAAAGAAAATCCATCCCAATCAATGGGCCTACCAGTCCGGTAGATCAACAGTTGGCGCACTAGATAGCTTGGTATCCAAGATAGAAGGAGCGCTAGATCACAAGGAGGTGGCGGTTTGTGCTTTCCTGGATGTGCAGGGTGCTTTTGATAACACCATGCATGCGACCATGGAGGATGCCGCCGCCTCCAAGGGCGTCGGACCCTCAACGATTGCTTGGATAAAAGCAATGTTGGGGACAAGACGTATTACGGCTGAACTGGGAGGGGAGATGATCACTGTGACATCTGGGAGGGGATGCCCCCAAGGAGGGGTACTTTCACCCCTTTTATGGACCATGGTGGTCGATAGTCTCCTCACCAAACTCAGTGAATCCGGATTCGAGGTGCAAGGATACGCGGATGACCTTGTAATTATTATTAGAGGCAAGCACATAGAGGTCTTAATGGAACTCATGCAACATGCCCTCAATATATCCTACAATTGGTGCTTGGAAAGGGAACTAAACATCAATCCAAGCAAAACAGTAATAGTGCCCTTCACCAGGAAGAGGAAGCTAAGATACATGGCTCCCAAGATTGGTGATGTCACTATTAACCCTTCCACTGAAGTCAAATATCTGGGAGTAATCCTAGATCAAAAACTAACGTGGAATCCACATCTTAAAAAGGTAGTGGACAAAGGTACGATGGCCCTATGGACATGCCGAAAGATGCTTGGCAAAACATGGGGACTGAAACCTAAAATGACCAATTGGTTATACATAACTGTAGTCAGACCTATAATCACCTATGCCTCACTTGTTTGGTGGCCGAAGGTTGAACAAAGGACTGCACAAAATAAACTGCAAAGATTGCAAAGGCTTGCATGCCTAGCGATCACAGGGGCAATGCATACATGCCCTACTGCAGCCATGGAAGCACTGATAGGCCTCCTTCCTCTATATTTGCACATCAGAAGGGAGGCCATGTCATGTGCAACCAGACTGGCCATTCTTGGTCAAATTAAACTAAAAACTGGACTCGGACACCTTCGAATTTTGGAAGATGTACCAGAGATGCAAATGGGCATTTTAGTCTCGGACCTAATGCCAAAACAAAAAAGCTTTGGAAAGAAGTATAAAATCCTTCTTACAAATCGTTCAACTTGGGATAACGGAGGTCCTAAACTTGAATCAGGAACCATTATGTGGTACACTGATGGATCGGTGATAGATGGTGGGACTGGCGCGGGACTAGTTGGACCCAATTGCAGGCGCAGTATAGCCCTGGGTGCTTTTCCCACCATCTTTCAAGCGGAGATTTACGCTATAATGGCTTGTGCCAGAATAAACATAGAAAAAGGGATGCGAGGGGCAAAGATCTCTGTGGCAACTGATAGTCAGGCGGCTATCGGGGCTCTGAGCTCCTGCATGTATGACTCTAAACTGGTTTGGGAATGTCAACGTACCCTACAGCAACTGGCTCAACACAACAGAGTTAATCTGATGTGGGTGCCGGGGCATCAAGGTGTACCAGGCAATGAGGAGGCTGATCGCCTCGCTAAGGAAGGAGCCAGAACCGCCTACTGTGGTCCGGAACCCTTCTGTGGACTTTCTAAGGCCCACATTAAAGAATTTCTGAAACAATGGGAACACAGAGCTATGACCAATTACTGGACAAGCATCCCTGGTCTCAGACAGGCTAAAGATCTGATTGATCCTTCTCCGAGAAAGGCAAAAGAAGTGCTTGCTCTGAGTAGATCTGATCTTC
>JABUQX010147646.1:7500-12500 GCA_015478945.1 Trachelipus rathkii
ATCTTCTTCTTTGCGTTCTATTCAATCTCAATGAAATCTTATATTTTGTTTCCTCAAAAAAAAAAAAAAAAAATTACCTCTTCTTTATTACCTGCATTATGCAGAGAAAATCCTTAACCATGTTTAAGGTACTGTATATAACCTTTGTTTTCGAGAATGTACAAAAAGGTTAAAAAGGTTTAGTGTGGAATTGTATTTAATCACAACACAAGTTTTTATGAATGTAAAATCTGCGCTAGTCGTTTTATTCTGAAATGTGACAAACGCGAAAAGCTTTTAAATCGGTAAACGTCAAAAATAAATATATTCTGGTAAGCAAATATATTCTGGTAGAGAAATATATTCTGGTAAGCAAAATATATTCTGGAAAACGGTCTCTAGAAATCATTCATTACCTTAGTTACAATCGTAATTGAATTGTAGATCTGTTCTATCTTTAAGATCTAAAAATTGCACGACTTAATTAATGAAAAAAAAAATTATATCTAAATTATATATAATTATTTATTACAATAAACAAACACAAAAAAATGATGAGAAATCTTTCCTTGTAAAAGTTTCGTGTAAACGAAAAATTCTGACACGAATGTAGTTTTGCATGTAAACATAATTGACGCAAAATTATAAAAAATATTTATTATAAAACTGAACCATTGCTTAATTAAGTAATTATTGTTAAATTACTTAATTAGTTTGAAATTATAAAACGATAAAAAAATAGAGAATTCATCCCAAAATGAAAAAAAAAGTTTTTATAATTTGCTTTATTCATATTGATTTAAAATTCAATTCCCTTAATTTAAATTCAATGGTTAATTATTTTTTAAATATTTTATGTTAAAACTTTAACTATATTAGGTTGACTGAAATGGACAGTTACATTCACGAGCCTACTTTTAAGAAAACCTTTAAGAAAACTTTTAAGAAAATTTTAAGAAAACTTTAAGAAAACTTTTTAAAAATTTCTCCCTTATCAGAATTTTTTTGGTTAATATTGACACTATTTTCCTTTTTCCCTATATATATATATATATATATATATATATATATATATATATATATATATATATATATATATATATATATATATATATATATATATATATATATATATATATATATATATATATATATTCAATTCGTTTAATATTAATTGCTTGTTGGGCTATAGTAGTAGTTTTTCATGAATTTGTTATTTTGCAAATATACTTCGCAGATGTGACCCTGAAACTTATAAATTTCTCATTTAGATATTTAGCTATATATATTTATTTTTTATTTATATATATATATATATATATATATATATATATATATATATATATATATATATATATATATATATGCTGCTATATATATATGCTATATATATATATATATATATATATATATATATATATATATATATAACGACAGAGTGTAGTAGAAAAGAGTAGAAATTAAAAACTTAAAGAACATAGCAGTAAATGTAAATAAAAAAGCTAAACGACTCCTTGAATGATATATAATTAGACGATAAAGATATTTATAAGGTAAAATAAAATATTTACCCTTACTGAATAACCACTGAACACAAATGCTACCTGATCGACAACCGCCATATATATATATATATATATATTATATATATATATATAATACTAATAATATGTATATATATATAATAATAATAACTTGAATCTTGGTATAATGTATTTAAAAACTCAGGTATATTTATAATATATGTATATGTATAATATATATATAATAATATATAATATATATATATATAATAATAATAATAATAATAATAATAATATAATATAATAATATATAATATATAATATATGTATATATATAAATATGTAATATATGTAATATAATGTATATATAATAATAACTATTAATATCTAATAATAATAATAATAATATATATATGTATAATATATATATATAATATATAATAATAATAATATATAATAATAATAATATATGTAATCTGTATATGTATATATATATGTATATATATATGTATATATATGTATATATATTATATATGTAATATATATATAATAATATAATAATAATATATATATATATATATATATATATATAATATAATATATATATAATATATATATCCACTCCGGCAAACAGGCAATGAGATAAACTAAAATATGACGTCCTTCGCCCGACAAATGGTATTGTCGCGCTGAAAACGAAAACGACAAACAAAACCGAAGCAAGCAAGCAACAACAGCTGTGCTTCAAACGAAGCAACAGCAACCAAGCAACCTTACGCCGGCAACAACAACAACAACAACGACGACGAACGACGACGACGACGACAACAAGCTTCAGCAGCATCAAGCAACTTAACGAGAGCACCGACAACAACAACAACAACAACAACAACAACAACAACAACAACAACAACAACAACAACAACAACAACAACAACAACAACAACAACAACAACAATACGGACATGTGCAGATGTACATGAACGTATGTACGCACTTACATAACTATAACCACTCATGTACGTGAAATAGTAAACGCGTGTACGTTAAAACGTGCACTTCGTCTGCGTCTTGGTCTTTACTACTGACACTAATTATATATCAATGACGAATGAGATTTTGCTAAATATTTTCTTTAAAATCTTTTCAAGTTATTTGCTTCATATTTCATTTTATATTGTATCTTAATAACAATATAAAATAATAACAAACCTACCATCTAGCTCGAACTAAAGCTTTCTTTCCTTTAATTTTTTTAATAAATTAATGTGCCTGAATGTGTCTAATTAATGGTAGGGTGATTTATAATGGAAAAACTCTTTTAATTTATTTTATTTAATAAAAAATCAAATAATTCGTTTTATTTTCTTAAATTATATACAAAATAATTTATATATTGTATTATTTGCAATATGCTTTATTTTTAATTATTTCTTATTATTCTCACAGTTCATTTGCAGAAGTTATACAATACTATTTAATAAAAGGAAAAATGTTTTAATTGGCTTTTACAGCTTTAATTGCTATTAATATGGAAGTCACATCTTAGACATGCCCTTTGGGCCATGCCCTTTGACTCACTTATGTCACAATAACTCATGGACTTTTTAACAGCACTGTTGATTTTAATAATAAAAAGTCTCTAACTAGAGAGAAACGACCTCTGAACAAAAAAAGGTTTTCTGTTATAAAAGAAAAAGTTTATAATTATTTTATTTTATTTTTAATAATTATTTTACGCAACCAGACTGATTACTATATATATATATATATATATATATATATATATATATATATATATATATATATATATATATATATATATATATATATATATATATATATATATATATATATATGGTGGCTCTGCCGTTGCATGTTTGTGCAACGACCACTTTTGAACAACGACCAACGACCAACGACCTTTTTTTCCTATATCAACGATATTTTGTTTTTTATTTTTTTTTTAGATAGTTTAACATTTTTCTCATATATATATATATATATATATATATATATATATATATATATATATATATATATATATATATATATATATATATATATATATATATATATATATATATATATATATATATATATATATATATATATATATATATATATATATATATATATATATTTATATATACTCTCTTTGCGTCTACATAAGGCTTGACTATTCTCGTTGCAATAATAATGCAACTTTTTAAAACTAATATCCTCATGCTAATGAACGAAATATTTTGAAAACGTAGAAATGTATTTACCACTAGCCAAATATCTAAAACGTCGTTGCAAGGTATGCTTCAACTCACGTTTTGAAAAATGAACGATATACAAAGGAATTCGCTCGTTTAAAATTTTTTTTTTTATATTTGCTTAGTCTTCGTCCGGCGGCTGACAAGTGTGTCTGTTAGTTTGCTATTTTTATCTTTATTAATAATTATTAATAATATTAAAAGTGTAAATGAATTTTATATTGAAATTGTATATAAGGAGGCTTATATGTAGATATTTACATACAATCCCTATTATATAATGTATAAGTGTAAGACGAGAAATAATAATAATAATAATAATAATAATAATAATAATAATAATAATAATAATAATAATAATAATAATAATAATAATAATAATAATGTGTAATTAAATAATAGTGATAGTAGTGATAATAATAGTAATAATAATAATAATCATAATGAATATATCCTATGTTGATTAAAGAAAGATGTGTCATGTTAATTATATTGAAAATTTCATTATCAAAAGACTCACTCATCAAATATATAAATAAATAAATCTAAAAAATATATATATATATATATATATATATATATATATATATATATGTATGTATATATATATTATAATATATATATATATATATATATATATATATATATATATATATATATATATATATATATATATATATAATATATATTATAATATATTTATATATATACTACTATATTTCTCTGCTATTGGCGACAAATTTTCCCCTTCCAAGCTTTTCCCCCATCCCTCACAATTACGTCATACCCCCATAAAACCCCTATCCCAACCCCAAAATTTTAACTTTTTTTGTTTCCCTACAATATGTTAATATAGTTTTAATAATAATAATAATAATAATAATAATAATAATAATAATAATAATAATAACAATAATAATAATAATAATAATAATAATAATAATAATAATATTAATAATAATAATAATAATAATAATAATAATAATAATAATAATAATAATAATAATAATAATAATAATTTTGTTTAAAATAAGGAATTGATTTTATTTTTAGTTGTGAAGCTCAATTTTGTTAAAAAAATAATTCTTCACTGGAAATAATATATATATATATATATATATATATATATATATATATATATATATATATATATATATATATATATATATATATATATATATAAATATTTAAAATAAAAATATATATATATATATATATATATATATATATATATATA
>JABUQX010147646.1:17500-20000 GCA_015478945.1 Trachelipus rathkii
GCGTGTCTGTTTGTGTGATCTTTTGCATTTCATCACATAGGCATCCTAAATTAATTTTAACCCTCTGTAAAACACGTGGTTCAAGAAATTATTTTCGTAACAGGATTTAGAAAAGTTTATATTATTTACATGCCTCATCGTTTGCAGGTTTGATATCCTTCAGCATGAGTGTTTCTGTCATATATGAAAGTCACTTTATTTTAATATATATATATATATATATATATATATATATATATATATATATATATATATATATATATATATATATATATATATATATATATATATATATAAGGTAGGAACACACGTTTCTCAAAATTAATAGATGATTACTATCCGCTATCCGCCAAGTGAAAAATGGTGCGGATATCCGCATATGCGGATGCGGATGCGGTTATCCGCTACACCTCTAATATATATATATATATATATATATATATATATATATATATATATATATATATATATATATATATATATATATATATATATATATATATATATATATTTCTATCCTTCCTCGAAATCCTACAGTGTGGGATAGGAAAGTCCCATGCTTTTATTATTATTATTATTATTATTATTATTATTATTATTATTATTATTATTATTATTATTATTATTATTATTATTATTATTATTATTATTATTATTATTTATGATTGTTATTATTATTATTATTATTATTATTATTATGTATTTCCATTATTATTATTAATAATTATTAGTAGTAGTAGTAGTAGTAGTAGTAGTAGTAGTAGTAGTAGTAGTAGTAGTAGTAGTAGTAGTAGTAGTAGTAGTAGCAGCAGTAGTAAGTAGAAACGAGGTCATCAGCTTACAATAAGCAGGGCACAGTCCATCCTGTTCCATTTTCCACCAGTTTAACCAGTCTAAAACCTTTCCCTACCACCCCTACCTATAATTCTTTAATCACCTCATACATAACACATTCCTGCCTCACTCTACTATTAGTATTAAACAATACACTTTCAACTCCATTTATTCTTTCACACTCTTCACTATCGGCATACATACTTTTGATTTCATTCAAAAGTCTATTACCAACACCATATATTAATGACACCTGCCACAGAGATTTTATCTTAATTCTGTTATATGCCTGTTGCAAGTTCATAAAACTTAAGCACAATTTGTTTTTCCTCTCTCTCATTTTCTCAACCATTTGTTTTAATGAGAAGGCTTGATCGATCTACACGACTTCTACCACTTCTAAAAGCACCTTGTTCTTCGCCTTTCAGTCCCTAAGTCAATTGAAATCTCTTTCAGGAATATATATATATATATATATATATATATATATATATATATATATATATATATATATATATATATAATATGTATAATAATAATATGCTATATGTATATATATATCGTATATAATAATAATATGGAAATAATATATAATAATAATAATAATAATAATAATAATAATATATATTATATATATATATATAATAATAATAATATAATATATATATAATAATATATATGTATGTATATGTATATATAATAATAATATATATATAATAATATAATATATATATAATATAATATACAATAATATCTTTATCATATATACTATATGTAAATATATCTAATATATATATATATAATAATATGTAATAATAATAATAATATATATATATATATATATATATATATATATATATAATAATAATAATAATATAATATATATAATAATAATAATAATAATATATGTAATAACATATATATATATATATATATATATAATACTGGAATATATAATAATAATATGTAATATATATAATAATATTTATAAGATAGATATGTATAATATGTAATAAGTATATTTATATATATATATATATATATATACAACACAAACTAATTCTCTTATAGTTCCTACATTTTCTCTTATCTCTCTTACCCTCATGTAAGGGTATTTACTATTAATGCTCTAATCCAATCATTCGGATCTATAAACTCTTTGTTACACAACTTCAATATTCAGTCAACCTCACTCTCGCCTTCATTCTTGATAATTTTACCAGTAATTTCATCTATACCTGCATATTTACCATTCTTCAACTTTCTCACTCTTCTTATGACATCCTCCTTACTAATTACCTTATTCAAAAAATATGTATTTCTTCTTACACTATCAAACCCACACACATTCACTATAATTTCTTCGCTACTGCCAATGCTATGCGGATTTTCAAAGTGTTCCCTTCACTCTCACCTCGCATCCATTATATCAGTCACAAAAGTACCATCCATATTCATCATTCTTTGAAGATTTCTCTTCATCTTCGCAGCCTTTTGTACTTCATTCCAAAAAGCTTCCTGTTCCCTTGTAAGTTCCTATTCACCCTCCTTCCAAACTGTTCATTTACCGCTTTTTTTCCTGCTACGTATGAAACTTAGTCATCCTTTTTTGCTTCTTATATATTTATATACACCTTTCTTTTGAGATCTCATCATTGGTTTTAGC
>JABUQX010147648.1:17500-20000 GCA_015478945.1 Trachelipus rathkii
CTTTCTTTATCTAATTCTCTGATCTCAGACTTAACTTCTTTTCTTTTATATATATATATATATATATATATATATATATATATATATATATATATATATATATGTATATATATATATATATATATATGACTTTCTACTACACACATCAATATATTTATATATATATATATATATATATATATATATATATATATATATATATATATATATATATATATATATATATATATATATATATATATATATATATATATATAATAATATATATGTATATATATATATATATATATATATATATATATATATATATATATATATATATATATATATACTTATATATGATATATATATATATATATATATATATATATATATATATATATATATGGGAATCTCTTGTGATAAAAATCCCACTAAGTGTTCTTCCATTCCCTGAATGACATTAGTTGCTAGATTGTAAGACCACCAGCCAAGTTGGCTCATACTTTAAAATGGTCGTCTTTTCAGATAAAATTATTGTATAACTTTCAGCTTTTTAGAGTGAAACAAATACAAAACACTATACATTAGTTACCTCTCTCTACTCTCTCTCTCTCTCTCTATATATATATATATATATATATATATATATATATATATATATATATATATATATATATATATATATATATATATATGTGTGTATATCTCTCTATATATATATATATATATATATATGGGTCTAGAGATTCGCACGATACATACTAAAGAAAAAAAAATCAGACCTCAGTTCAAAATTAAGAGCCGACTTACCTCACTACACTGAGTTTTGAAAGCATATAAGTCAAAGGAGAATACCCGAACTTATCAAGAGAGTGAATACAGATATAGTTATTATAGTTTTTAAATCTGCGATCAAAGAACCTTATAGTCACTCTTATTGTATCTTCAATTTTTTTGCTGTGTTGTTGTTTGCCGTTTTTTTTTTTTTTATTCAAAATGAAAAAAATATAGTAGAGTGAGATTGATTGGCATAAGAGTGGAGATGTTGATAGAAGATAGGAAGTAAAATAGAACCTTTGTGAATATTCCTATTAATATTAGTGAAATAATGAACTGTGGGAAGCCAAGGATAGACAGAGGGAAAGGATAGATAACCTAAATAAAAACGTTTATAAATCAAAGGTTTTCTCCATTTTCTTAAAAAAACTTTCAATATGCCTAACGCCTAACGCAACATCAAAATACTCAACGAAATGCTGTAAAAAATTAAAGTTTCGGTACGACGCACTGTCTTTTGCTCTTGGTGCGATGCTGTGAGGTACTCTACTGATGCACTACTTGCAATCGTGGCGCGGTGCAGTGCAGTGCAGTATATAATGTACCAAAAGTTGTAGAGAAATGAAACAAGTAAAGAGTATAACGCTTCTTACGAAACACATAAGAAATATTTAAGGATCGTTCCATGCTATTGCTTTTAAAACGCTGCGTTTCTGTCGCATCGCAAACTACATTTGAATATGGACGTTTTAAAAGCACTCATTGGCTTATTCGATTGTCGTAAAGGCGACGTCAAAATACACGACGTTTTAGGCGCTCGTGCAGAATGGGCCTAAAGGGTTTTATGCGCTTTAACGCGTTTATTTTATCGATCATCATTACCAATGTGTTATTAACGCATAAATAATACGTCATTTAAGCGTTGCGTATGAATGAGGATGGGGATTTTACAATAAAATCCGCGTATTTACTGTGAAAGTGATTGCATGATTCACTTGCATTACGAATGATAATAATAATAATAATAATAATAATAATAATAATAATATAATAATATAATAATAATAATAATAATAATAATAATAATAATAATAATAATAATAATAATAATAATAATAATAATAATAATAATAATAATAATTGGATGCATGGTTTCGAGTTGAAAAAAAAAAACCATTCGTACGTGTTCTAGTGTCAGATCCTGCCAGCAATGAGTAGTGAGCGAATCGATCATTTTCTCGAATCATGATTTTACCAGTTTCCTGCTAACGCTGTCACTGAAACATATTTGTCATTGCCATAGACGTACAGAAAACATTTCTATCCCGTGCCTTAGCGAAGAGCCCTTGGGGTTCTTCTTCTTCCTGGAAAATTATTTCAATTTCATGCTTACATAGAATAAAGTATGTTTTAATGTCTTAAATCCCATTCTCACTTGTGGTTTAAATGTTTTTAATATCTTAAACTATTTTCTCACGTATAGCTTAAGACATGTTTTACATGTGTTTTAACTTTAACTTTTAAAGATTATATATATATATATATATATATATATATATATATATATATATTTTTATATATATTTATATATAAAAAAATATAGTTGTTTTATATGTATATATATATACTATATATATATATATATATATATATATATATATATATATATATATATATATATATATATATATATATATATTTTTTTTTTTATTTTATTTTTTTTTTTTTTTTGAGAAAATTT
>JABUQX010147649.1:2500-5000 GCA_015478945.1 Trachelipus rathkii
ATATATATATAATATACATATTACATATTATTATTATTATTATATTATTATTATTATTAATATTATATATTATTATTATATACATATTATATATATTATTATTAGATATTATTATTATTATTATTATATATTATTATTATTATTATTATATATATATATTTCCTATATACATATATTACATATATTATTATATATATATATTATTATATATATTATATTATACATATATATATTATTATTATATCTATATTATTATTATTATTATTAATATTATTATTATATATTATTATATTACACATATTATTATTATTATTATTATTATTATTAAATCATTATTATTATTATTTAGAGATATATGAGATATTATATATATATATATATATATTATTATACATATATTACATATTATTACATATATATATAATTATGAGATATAGAATATTATATGTTATATATATATATATATATAGCAGAGAGAAAGAAAGATGTCTAAAAATATATATATATATATATATATATATATATATATATATATATATATATTTATATATATATATATATTTATATATATATATATATATATATATATATATTATATATATATATATATATATATATATAATATATATATATATATATATATATATATATATATATATATAAAATGCCCTTTAAATTACATTCATCAAATTACCTGATCATAAAATTTTCCTTAAAAAATATAGTTTGGTACGTAATGACAAAATGTTAATCCTTCTAGGTAAGTATATATATATATATATATATAAATATATATATATATATATATATATATATATATATATATATATATATATATATATATATATATATATATATCAAAATTATTTTTATGAGTTACTTCCACCTTCACTGCACTCGAACACAAATTAAAGTAAAAACCACTAAATATAACAAAGAGGGTAAAAAAGAAAAAAGAGAAAAATTAGCACTTTAATCGTGAGATATTAAAAGGGAGGGCGTGACGTTTCGACACTCCCTCGTGTCTTCTTCAGACGCCAGCTAAAAAATAAATGTAAATGAAAAAGCAAAAATATGAATCAGGAAGTAACCTACGAAGCAAAAAAATATTGGTTGGCGGGGTATGAGTTTTTTATTTTTGTTATATTTAGTGGTTTTTACTTTTTTATATTTATATTCATATTTATATATATATATATATATAAGAGGTATATAAGAGGTGAGTAGGTATATATATATACATATTATGTTACATATGCGTATGTATATATATATATACAATTTATATATTACATATATATATTATTATTATTATTATTATATTATTATTACATATTATTATTATTATTGTTAAATATATTGTTATATTATATATATATATACATATATTATTATTATTATTATTATTATATAACACATATTATATATTATTATATTATATATATATTATTATATTATTATTATATTATTATTATTATTACATTATTATTATATATATTTATTATTATTATTATTATTATTTAAATAATATTATTATTATATATTATTATTATTATTATTAATATTATTATTAATATTATTATATTATTATTATTATTATTATTATTACTATTACATATATTACATTATTATATTATTATTATTATTATATTATCTATTAGCATGTTATGATATATATATATATATATATATATATTATTATTATATTATATATATATATACATATTATTATTATTACATATTATTATTACATACATACAGCCATATAATGCCAGGTGAATCTCTACGTATATTTTTCAGGTGAGGACATTAAAATTAAAATAAATTAAATTAAATTACATTAATCGAACAATCAACCTGCATGGAGTGGGGCACATTAATTAGGTAAAATTACGTTCAGGTGAAACAATTGATTAACCCCATAACACAAACACACACACATAATATACACGATAAATGTTTATCATATCATCACAAACACATATATATATATATATATATATATATAGTATATATATATATATATATATATATATATATATATATATATATATATATATATACAAATGAATTTAAAGTCAAACGTTGGTACTGCTGAAACTATGTGATAAACACACACAGCGCACAGTATGTTAAGAATAACTATTTAAGTATACAAAATATGAAGCAGGTGGTGCCGAAATAATAACAATAAAGAGGGAAGAAACGACATTGGATTAAATTAAAGCCTGGCCACAGCCCGAGATGATCACGACATCATTCGAGATTCCCGAACGATGTTCTGTGATCATTCTCAGACGAAAGCTTGTGTTAATGTTTATAATTTTCCGTTTTTCTGAACTTTTTAATTTAATTAATTGTGTTTCTTCCTCCCCCCTCTCTTTGTCTTATTATTTCGGCCCCACCTGCTTCATAATTTTATTACTTAAAAATAGTTCTTGCCATACTTGTGCACTTGTATGTGTTCATCACATGTTTTAGCGTACCAACATTGTTTAAA
>JABUQX010147649.1:15000-17500 GCA_015478945.1 Trachelipus rathkii
AATATATAATAATAAAAACAATCTTAGCGACTAATTAAAATAAAATTTGTATACAAACAATAGAAAAATAATAAAAAGAAAAATTATAGATATATATATAATATATATAATATATAATAACAATAATATATATAATAATAATAATAATAATATATGTAATAATAATATAATGTAATAATATATATATGTATATATATATATATATATATATATATATATATATAATAATAATAACGATAAAAAGATAAGAACAACGAGATATAAAAACATATAATAATAATATATAATTATATATATATATATATATATATATGTATATATATATATATAATATATATATAATAATAATATATATATATATATATAATATATGTATATATATATATATAAAATAAATTATACTACATATATATGTAATATGTATATATATATGATAGTTCTGTGGGATCACTTATGGCGGAAATCATGGCAGAAGATAGAGAATTGTGGAAACTAATGAAGGAGGCTTATGACCTGCAGTGAACGAATTAGGGGCTAATGATGATGATGATGATGATGATGATGATGATGATGATGATGATGATGGTGATGATGATGATGATGATGATAAAGTATTTTGATGATCATATATATATATATATATATATATATATATATATATATATATATATATATATATATATATATATATATATATATATATATATATATATATATATATATATATATATCATAAATTATAAATATATGGTGGACGGAATTAACGCTTCTGAAGAGACGAGATTATCCCCATTTGGCATATTTAGAATGTTAGGGTACATCAAAATGCACTCCAGTGACCCTTGTCTCTCCCCTCTTGTCCTCATATCCACATTCTTCATACACTGGAGTAGATTCTCATTTATCACACAGCATTAAACACCATTACTGAGAGCACTTTGAATCTCAACAAAATCTAAAAAATGGCAACCACGCAATTAGCCTCGGAGAAGACCTAGATGGGCGACTTCCAAAAAAAAAAAAAACTCATCCGCCCTTACCCGAATTACTACTTGGGGGTTGGCGGCACCCTTTGGTGGGTTGGTGCCGTCACGAAACTGCCCATCTGTTCTGATGCACAATCTTTATTCTTATAAATTTCTGCAACTTTCGCTGGTTTACATGTACTTTTTGCCTTGTTGAACATCACCTCTCCTCCTCTAAACTTCATCTCTTATTCTTAACAGAAACTCAAGTTGAACATCATCTCTCCTCCTCCAAACCCCATCTCTTATTCTTAACTGAAACTGAAGTGTTTGAGCTTTCTGACAGAAAACCCTGATTTGCTGACGCTTGCTTCCTCTATTCTCAGTTGTCAGCCAAAGTCGGTTGTCGTTAATATGTGCCCAGAGATGTTGTCTGTTTTCTTGCCTCTGCTTTGGAGTCTTCCGAATGACTCAAGCTATCCTGTCAATCTACTACTAAATTCATATGTTCTGTCTATCTGTTTCTTCTAACTCAATTGACTATCCTAAATTCTCACACTACTTAAACTCTAAATTAGATCACATTCTCTCTTCTATACCTTTCTCTGAAATTATCGCTATTGGTGATTTCAAAGTTCATCATCGCCAATGGCTTTCCTCTAATTCTCAAGATACATCTGGTGAACTTGAATACCACTTTTATATCAAGAATGACATCGAGCAGTTGGTGCTGCTGCCAGGACGTATTCCTAATCGTCTTGGGATGAACTCAAAATGCCTGACATTTTCATAACCTCTAATCCATCTCCTATTTCTGTCAAACTCTTTCCTCTATCTCTTCAAATCTATCGAAGGAAACATCTCAGCCTAAGGAGAGGTAAAGTTAATGATACTTCGGCTCAGCAAACAGGTCGAGCTTGCTGCCGTATTGAATGACTACTGCTTCTATGGGAAGGGTTATTAGGAGTGTGACGAAAGCATAGCCTAGTTCATTCTCCTTTCATGGAGGAGTACATTTCATATTATTTCCCTTTACCTAATTCTAACAATCTTTGCTTTAGCTCTGCTTGTTCTCGTGCTAGTAGCCATAGGGACTTCAGGGATTACAGAAATTCAAATTCCAGAAACTCGTGCAGCTTATATTTCATCACGGAATTCTTCAAAAATCTATTCTCCGTAACACTAAAAAACTCTTCTCCGTAGAAAATGAAATCTCCCTGGTTCCTTTTCCTCACATTCTCTTTGGCATTTTTCATAGAATGTCAAATCGAAGTTTTCTTCTTTCTCTTTTCCTCCTTTAGTATCTTACGACGGTACAACCGCCGCTATGGTGGCTTCTGTTAAAGTTGATGAGCTCTTTGCTCAAATTGTTGCCTCTAATTTCAATTTAGACGATTCAGGAGCTATTCATACTCCTCAACACCTCTCCAACTCATTTACGCCTAATATCGAAATTTCTTCTAACTATATTATTTCTTCTCTCTCTCTCTCTCTCTCTCTCTCTCTCTCTCTCTCTCTCTCTCTCTCTCTCTCTC
>JABUQX010147650.1:5000-12500 GCA_015478945.1 Trachelipus rathkii
GATAACAGCATAAAAGAGGGCTTCTCCATCATAACAAGAAAAAATAATTTTTATGAATTGCGCCTAGGGGAATCGTTGCTCTTAAGGAAACATAAACCAATGATAAACATAAAATATAACGAAATGTCCAATTTTTTGAACATCTTTAAATGACAAAAAGTCAATGTAAGTTAACTTCTCTAACTTTAAATTTATTAATTTTATTTATTTATTTTTGTTATTAGTTTACACAACAGTATTTATTTTTATCAAAATTGTTAAAATATTTAAAAAATAAAATTTATTTCCTTGAAGAATTCACTCTCCCAAGTGTACAGACGAAAGCTTGGTAATACTTAAATCAATTGTTTTATTTTATTCAAGAATAATTTTAAAGAAAATTTCTTCTGTTGAAAGAAATACTTTCAGGAGGCTTGAAAAAGCATCAAAATCATACATTAAAATAAATGCTGATATTGAGTTTTATTATTATTATTATTATTATTATTATTATTATTATTATTATTATTATTATTATTATTATTATTATTATTATTATTATTATTATTATTATTATTATTATTATTAAAAGAAATTAACTTTAAAGTAGAAACTACTACAAAACAAAATATTAACTAAACTGTTTAAGCAAAAATTTAAAAAAAAATTTAAAACAAGATTCCATAATTTTCTTACTTAAAAATGTATATATTTATTTGAATATTGAAATGTTATGGTGTAGGAAAATAAGTTACTCTCCATGTTGTGGAGTTAAACGTGATCTCTTATCCTCAAACACATTACCCGCTTCTAAAAAAAGCTTTTTTAAAAAAGCTTTTTAAACTTTGAAGACCAGTAGAACTTTATATAGTATATTCCTATTTTACTTAATAAATTTATTGATCCGCTATCCAAATTTTGGCTTACAGAACTAAGAGCTCACAGTATAGATGTGACAAGATGCCAGATACTTCTAGAGAGACTCCACTTGTTAATCAGACAAGTTTTAAGTAGAATATGTAAGGTGTAGCGGAAGTCGAAAAGTTCCGGTTCCGGCCGGAACCGATGGAACTTTTTCAAGGTTCGCGGAAAGTTCCGTTCGGCGGAAAAAAAAAATTCTTGTTTAGTATATATCCCTAATATATATATATATATATATATATATATATATATATATATATATATATATATATATATATATATATATATATATATATATATATATATATATATATATATATATATATATTTCTTTCTTTCTAACTATAACTAACTAACTAACTATATATATATATGCTCATATATATATATATGTATGTAATATGTATGTATATGTATGTATGCCAATAATATAATAATAATAACATATGGAAATGTATATGTATATGGAAATGTAATAATAATATATATAAAATATAATAATATAATATATAAATAATAATAATAATATAATATGAATAATAATAATATATGTAATAATAATAATAATAATATGTAATAATAATAATAATAGTATAATAATATGTGTATATATGTATATAATAATAATATAATAATGTATGTAATAATATGGTAATGTATGGGTATGCATAGTATGTATGTAGATATGTAAGATAAGATAATAATAATATGTAATAATATGAATAGGCCTATATATGTGTAATGTATGTATATATAATAATAAATATATATAATAATAATATGTAATAATAATAATAATAATATATAATAATATATAATAATAATAATAATATGTAATAATAATAATAATAATATAATAATAATATATATAATATGTAATAATATGTAATAATATATGTATGTAATATATATATATGTGTATATATATGTATATGTATATATATATATATATGTATGTATAATATTTGTAATCATGTAATAATATAAAAATAATTGTAAGTCCAAAATCAATATATCGATATGTATATAATAATAATATAATAATATATATATATATATATAATATAAATATAATAATATGTAATAATAATATATATATATATATATATATATATATATTATCTTCAATATAATAATATAATAATAATGTAATAATATATATATAATAATAATATATATAATAATAATATGTAATAATAATATATATCAAATAATAACAATAATAATATGTAGTAATAATATGTATGTATGTATATGTATGTAATATATCTATATCAATAATAATATATGTAACAATAATAATATCATGTATGTATGTATGTGTAATGTAATAATAATATATGTATGTAGATAATATAATAATGTAATAATAATATGTAGTAATAATAATAATATATCAATATAATAATAATATGTATATATATATATATAATATATAATAATAATAATAATAATAATAATAATAATAATATAATAATATATGTATATATGGAAATATGCTCAACAGCATGTGTATGTATGTATGTAATATGTATGTAATAATGTATGGCATATGCCATGTATTGTATGTAATATATGTATGTAATATGTATGTAATATATATATCTTCAATAATAATAATATACCAGATAGTATGGAAATTATGTAGTAATAGCCAATAATAATAATAATATATAATAATAATAATAATTATATAATAATAATAATAATAATAATAATAATAATAATAATAATAATAATAATAATAATAATAATAATAATACAAATAAAAATAATAATATATATGTAATAATAATAATAATAATATGTATGTAATAATAATAATAATAATAATAATAATATAATATATGTATATATGTATGTATATATAATAATATGTATATCTATATATATATCTGAAATGAAATATAAGTATATGTAATATACCAGATGGAAATATGGAAGTAATATGTAATAATAATATAATAATAATATAATAATATATATATATATATATATATATAATAATATATAATGTATAATATATAATAATATATATATATACATAATAATAATATATACATAATAATAATAATAAGTAATATAAAATATAATAATATATATATATAATAATATATATAATAATAATGTATATAATAATTATGTAATGTATTGTATATGTGTAATAATAGCCAATAATAATAATATGTATGTAACCATATGTATGTAATATATATACCATATATATACCATATATATATATAATAATAATAACAATAATATAATGTATATGCGTAATGCATGTAATATACGTATGTATACGTAGTAATAATAATATGCATATATGATTTACAATAATAATAATAATAATATAATAATAATATCAATAATAACAATAACAATAATAATAATATATAATAATAAAAATATGTAATAATAATAATATAATATAGTATATAATAATAATATGTAATAATATATATATATATATATGTATATGCATGTATGTATGTTATAATATTAAATAATAATATTTTATCATAATTTAATAATAATGTCATAATAATATAATATGTAATAATAATAATATATAATATATATGTATATATATATAATAATATATAATAATAATATGTATGTATATATATATGTTTATATATATATGCATGTATGTATGTAATATATGTAATAATAATAATAATAATAATAATAAGCATAATATAATAATAATAATAATATATATAATAATAATAATATATATATATATATAATATAATAACAATAATATGCATCAGCATAATAATAATAATATGTAATATGTAGCCATGTATGTAATAATAATATGCATATATGTATGTATTATATGTAATATATATATATATGTATATATATATATGTATATAATAATAATATGTGTATGTAATATATATGTATTAATATAATGTGGCAATGGCGTAATAATGTAATACCATATATGTATATATATAATATATATAATAATAATATATAATAATATGTATATATGTATATGTATAATATAATATATATATATATGTAATAATATAATAATAATGTAATAATATAATATATAATAATAATAATAATAATATGTAAGTAATGTATTATGTAGCATGTATGTAATATGGAGTAGTATGGAGTGTATGTATGTAACAGTATGTATGTATTATGTAATATATAAGCATATTATATATATGTATATATAGTGTAATATATATATAAAATAATATGTATATGTAATATGTAATAATATAATATATAATAAAAAATAACCATGTAATAATAATAATATGTATATATAAAAATATATAATAATAATATAAATAATATGTAATAATATGAATAATAATAATAATATATATATATATATATATATATATATAATAATAATAAATGTATGTAGCCATATGTAGTAGCCATAATATATATGTATATAGTATGTATGTAATAATATAGATATATAATAGCCAATAATAATAATATAATATGTATGTATGTATATATATAATAATAATATGTAATATAATAATAATAATATAATAATAATAATAATAATAATAATAATAAATAATAATAATAATATATCATATAATAATATAGCATAATAATATATATAATAATAATAATAATAATAATATAAATAATATGTATAATATATATATATATATAAAAATAATAATAATAATAATAATAATAATAATATAATAATAATGTAATAATATGGTATGTGTGTATGTGTATGTATGCATGTATAGTGTATGTAACAATAATAATATGCTCATATAATAACTGTATATGTAAAGTATAATATGTATATATATACCTTAATAATATAAATATATGTATATAATATATATATATGTATATATAGATAAATAATAATAATAATATATATATGTATATAATAATATATAATAATAATAATAATAATATAAATATATGTATAATAATAACCAATAATAATATAATAATATAATAACAATCGTATATCTTTATAATAATAATAATAATATATATAACGCATAATATATAATATGTATGTATATATATATAATATATATATATATATATGCTCTATATATATATGTTTATATAGATATATACATATATGTATAATAAAATGAATAAACGTCAAAGCAATGAAATGAAATGCTATTATATAGACTGTTTTCTGTTTGTTACGCCTCCTTTCAATGAGGGAGACAGGGTTGCGTTCCTTTACTGGGACCTTTCCTGTTACGGTGAAAATAAGAGACAAAAGGGTTGAGAGACACGGATGCTGGTTTTTCTTATATATAATAAATGATATGAATAAGTAAGTATTTTTAATATCAATCCTATCTACCTATAGCTTTCAACTTTAATTTTTAAATACCCTATTACTACCTGAGCTAAATATTATATACCAATTTATTTCACAACAAAATGTACAGTACAATATAAACCCGGGTTATGTTTAGTATTTACAAACGCAATTTAAATTATTTATAAAAAGTACAGGAGCAATACTTCCTTGAAAAGTCGTTATTAAGACGAATAATCCTTCGGAAGGTGCTCTTTACTCCTTTGAACGACCTGATCCAACTGACACACGACCTGTGTGACCTTTCGACCCTAGGAATCTTCCGTGGTCTGATTTAAATCTCAGTGGCTAACCTAGGGTTAACCTGGGCCTCTAAATTTAGCTGGAACCTTAGTTGGCTATTAATTGCAGCCTTGGCCTTAATATCTGGTCGTGACCTTATCGTACTTGACCTCGCTTATGAGTCCGATCGGAATCCAAATTTTGAGCTGTGTCCTAGACTCGGCTCAATGAAATCATAAATGACCAACCATTAATTATTAATTCTTGCCTTCCTTAATTAAATAATTAGATAAATTACCCTAATAATTAGTCACAACATAATAATAATAATAATAATAATAATAATAATAATAATAATAATAATAATAATAATAATAATAATAATAATAATAATAATAATAATAATAATATAATAATAATAATAATAATAATAATAATAATAATAATAATAATAATAATAATAATAATAATAATAATAATAATAATCATAATAATAATAATAAAAATCAACCCAAAACCTTTCGTACAAATAATATTTATAAAGGGCCCAAATAATGGAATAACCTAACACTCGATTCAGTTAACCTAATGATATTAATAATTTGCGCAAATAATATAAATAAACACTAGTACTCGTAACCCCTAAATATTAGATATAATAACGGAAATAGCAATAACGATGTTAATAATAATAATAATCATAATCATAATCATAATCATAATCATAATCATAATCATAATAAATATAATCTGATTTTAACCTATTCCTTCGTCCGCAATTGTAACCTAAATTGTATGTGCGCCCCTTTTCTCAAATGTGGGCCTCTCATATCTTAAAAGGTCCTTATTATACCTTTGTATGTGTTTTTAACCATGCACGTATCAATACCCACACACACACGCACACACACACACACACACATATATATATATATATATATATATATATATATATATATATATATATATATACATATATATATATATATATATATATATATATATATATATATATATATATATATATATATATATAATTCCTCCTTAAATCCTTTTGACTATTCTTTCCTATAGATTACTGTGTCATTTGTTTTACTCTAAACTTTTCGTTTATCATGACTATTCTTAATATAATTTTCATTGTCCTTCAAACCAAAAAGATCCTATATATAAATTTTACAATATTCTTTGGTAATTCCTCGTATTCTAACAATGTCCCCTAGTTTATCTGTTTACTCTAAACTTTTCGTTTATCATGACTATTCTTAATATAATTTTCATTGTCCTTCAAACCAAAAAGATCCTATATATAAATTTTACAATATTCTTTGGTAATTCCTCGTATTCTAACAATGTCCCCTAGTTTATCCGTATCTAATTTTCCACAATTTACGCTTTAACACTGCTATATTTTAATTAAACTTAAACGTTATTTCGTCAAATTTAAACAGCAAGTCATAAATCCTATTCCTACTTTTAGATTTTAAACTATCGTAAATATCACTTTATATTTAATTATACATACCAATTTTGGGAGAGTTTGCCTTTTATAAAGCTGGAGTCACACTTAGTAAATAAATCCTTCGGAAGTTGACAATTACAACTTAACAAATCTTTATAAAGTTGGCAATCACAATTTCGTAATGAAATCCTTATAACTTAGACACTTTTGAACTGAAATTCAATGCAACTGTTTACCTGAACTTCTTTTGAGAATCAATGAGTTTTTCTTTCAGCCTGGATATGGTTTTCTACTTTGTAAAAATTAGGAGGTTTTTTCTTTTTATGACACGTGTCATCTACTTAATAACTATATTATATATATATATATATATATATATATATATATATATATATATATATATATATATATATATATATATATATATATATATATATATATATATATATATATATATATATATATATATATATATATATATATATATACGCCAATATGTACAAATATATATATATATATGTATATGTAATATAATAATAATAATGTATGTATGTAA
>JABUQX010147650.1:22500-31624 GCA_015478945.1 Trachelipus rathkii
ATCTGGAGCTGACCCTCTTGACCGTGTCATTGGCCGATGTCTAGTCTCTGATCCTTGTTGGGTTTCTTCCTGCCCTTCTGACCCATCAGCCAACATCATTTGTTCAGGATCCTCACCAACTTCTCTTAATTCCTCATGAATGGATCTGGAAATATAAAAAGGGATATTTAAATTACCTGTAACATGATTATCTACCTGTATATCCTCATCATGTACCAAAGTTATACTTCCTGGAACCTCCTCTTCTTCTTCAGTGGCGTCTGAAATGGTTATACCTATGGTGTAACTGTTATTAGGGAACCCTTAATCTCTTTCAAACCTCTGTAGGTCGAATTCCGCATCTGAAGTTGCATCCTCTGGTGCTGAATCCACCCAATCCAAGAGATCACTAGTATCTATAGGAGATGGCATAGGTTCTGCCTCTGTTTGTGTCTCCTTATCCTCTCCTAAATACTCTGTTTGAATTCCTATATCCTTCTTATGGCTTGGTTTGCCTATACCAATTGTAGAAGGTCCCATGTTTCCTTGATTTCTGTCCTATTCTTTTCCTCTTTACTTTATTGGGGAGTGCGCTGTACACGATACCTACTGGTGCCTCCTCTATTTCATCCTCTGTTGTTATTTCAACCCTATGTTCATACTGTGAATAGACTTCATTTTTTTCATTCTCGAAATACTGCCTGAGGTAATCTGGTGGGTCTGCCCATACCTTTAAGTGTGCGTAGTGAACCCTCATAGTTTTACCTTGACCCTCAACATCATATGTCATTCCTCCAGCTATGACTTTGACAACCGTGAATGGCCCTTCATATCTTTCACCTAGTTTTTTCTCTAAGGACCGATCCGCCGAAATAATCTTCCTTTTGACCTTAACTCCAACTGCATAGGGGAGCCAGTTTGGGTGTCCTTCCTTCCATTTGCTTTGCTCTTCCATAGAGATCGGCAATACCTTTCCCTCCTTATGTGTTTGAGTTAGTAGTTTCTCGGCTGGTGCCATTCCAAGTTCTGAGTGTTTTGTGTTGTTATATATTATAACCACCCTGGGTAAGCAGTCATCCCACTCCTGGTCCTTTGTCACTATGTTCTTCAGGAACTCTGCAAACGTACGGTTCGTACGCTCTACTGCCCCGTTCGAAGATGGCTTATAAGGACTGCTGAATATATGATCTATGTTGTACCTTTTGAGCATGTCCCTAAACCTGTTACTTTTGAATTCCACCCCATTATCTGTTAAAACCTTTTATGGGGGTTTCAAAAATGTTGGCAACATTTGATCCTCAAATGCCCCCGTGACACTTCTGGCTGACTTGTCCTTTAGTGGTCTGACTGAGACCCATTTGCTGCAGTGATCCACAGCCACTAGACAAGCAACATTTCCTCTCCTTGTTTTTGGCATGGCCATTACATCAATTGCCACCAACTCAAAAGGATTAGCAACCTGGATTTTCCAAACTGGTGGGAATATTACCTTGTGGTCTATTTTGTTTAGCTGACAAGTGGGACATGTCCTGCATACCTCCTGGATTATAGTATGACCTTTTGGATGCCATACGTATCTTGCCATCAAGTCTGTTAGTTTTCCTTGTCCTATGTGTGCCATGTTTCGTTGTATTACTACACAAATGCTGACCATCTGTTTAAATCCTATTACTGCACACAACTTGCCGTTCTTCATCCTTTTAAGGGGACGTTGCGTGTTGAAACACTAATGTAATTTGTTTTGGATAAATTATACACCATTCGAAAGAGGAAAGATTTCTGTACAATATTTGTTTTAATAACATATGCAAAAAGGCGTTTAGAATTTCTGTAATTTCTTCCCAAATATCATGAATTAGCATTTTTATCAGCCAATTTTAACAGTAATTTCTGCTGAACTACAAAAGATTTTTTTCAAGCGGATTTCACTGAAATACTTGCCATACACGCATATATTTTATGAAATAACACAAATAGCAGCAATATATATATAATATATATTATTTTCCTAAATCTCAACTTTTTTTCTCCATAAAATTTAAAAGTTATCAAAAATATACCAAAAGTTTTTATATTTGCATGAATCATACATCAAAATGTAGTTCAATGTATACAAAATTGAAAACAAAAAAATAAAAGTATAAAAAGACGTTGAATTTTTTTGTTATACCCCGAAATAGCAGCTCAATGTGAAAAAAGTTTTTTTTAGTAAAATAGTCAAGAAGTTGAACTGTGAGCAGTGGCCAAACCGTTGGGTATACAACAAATTTATATAAATGAAAAAATGGGTATCTCGCCAATTTTTACAAGTTGTAAAAATTTAATTCTAATCAGATGAATAGTAAAAAAGTTATATGCCATCAATTATTTGAATTTTTCTTTTTTTTCTTTTTTTTTGCAATAAAAAGAAAAATCGTAATAACTGTTTTATTATATATCCGATTATTACGAAACTTTTAGAGCATGTATAATTAGAAAGAATGCACATATTGTGTTAAGATAAATTTTTTGTATATCAAACGCTTTTGCCGCTGTTCATGGGAAATCTTATAAATTTTAAAAAGTTTTCCCGCAAGTAGCAGCAAAACCATTGGGCGTACAGAAAATTTATCTAAATAAAAGATGTGTATATCGTCGAGTTATAAAGGCCATAAAAATTTCATTTTTATCAGATGAATAATAAAAATGTTGCATGATACCAATCATTAAAAAAAAATTTCGGCAACTCAAAAATAAAAAAAACATGAAAACTTAATTATTATTTATACGATCAGTTTGAAATTTGCAGAGCGCAAATAATTGGGGAAGGTAGACATTTTTTGTTAAGAGAAAATTTTTGTTTGCCCAACAAATTTGTCGCTGCTCATGGGAAACATTTCAAAGTTTTCAAAAGTTTTCTCGTGATCAGCTGCAAAACTATTGGGCATACCAAATAAGAATATGTATATCTTGTAGAGGTAAACAAGCTGTGAAAATTTCATTGCAATCGAGTAAATATTAAAAAAGTTACACGCCACCTGTTCTATTTATTTAAAAAAATTTTTTTTTGCTACTAAAAATATTTATGATAATTTTTTTTATTTTTTGTTCAATCAATACGAAACTTTCAGATCATATACTACTAGGCAAGATTTACATTTTTTGTTTAAATAAATGTTTTGTAAACTCAAGGGGTTTGCCGCTGCATATGGGGAAACTTTTGAAAATTTAGAAATTTTCCCATGCACAGAGGCAAATCCGTTCTCCATACAAAAAATTTATTTAAACAAAAATTATGTATCTTCCCCAACTTTACTTACTCCGAAAGTTTCGTGCTGATCGCATGAATAATAAAAAGGTTATAGTGATTTTTCATTTATGACCTATCAAAATTGAATACCCCCCCATATCCCCCTGTATATTGTGAATAAAATATTTTTTGCATGTTGAAAAAAAACAGACCATTCGAAAGAGCATTAAATTCTACACTAGAAAGTGTTAGAACCTAAAATTCATAGAATTGATGATTACTACCCTCAAAAGTTAGGAACACCTACGCGCAACGTCCCCTTAACTAATATAGCATCGTTCATTAATAGACTCTCCTTATATCTATAAAATTCCTTTAATGACACATCCGTTTTAAGAATTTGTTTTTTATTCTTAACCCTCTTCTTCAATTCCTTTATCACCTTAGATCTTTCCTGTAATGTCATTATTTCGTTTAATGTTATGATATTGTCAATCCTATTATTATCACACGCTATTACATTATACACATTAACAAGAAAACCATCACTAACCTGATCCTCATCATCCCCATGTGCGATGATGCCTTCTCCAAAATCCAGAATTGCCTCTGTTTCCACCAAGTAATTCATTCCCAGAAGAAAACATGCCGGAATGAACCCATCTTTAACAACTACTAATGGTAATACTGTTTTCCTGTAGCGTGTATCTATCCTGATAGCTACTGCTGTGGTACATTCAACAATTTTGGTGGTGATCCCGTTTAATGTGATGTCCACACTCCATTTCCTCAAAATATGTCCAAATGGTTCCAAATCCCTGATGACAGTTTCCTGGACCAAACTAATGACAGATCCTGTGTCTAAAAAGGCACACCTAGATATTTCGCCAATGGAAATGTCTTGCCATGCAACTCCTGATATCTTGTGGTTGCAACTTAACCGAGACTGGTGTCCTCTTTCCTTCATTAATAGGTTTACCCCTAGTCCCTCTTCTGGTGGGTGTTCCAATAAGTTTTCTGCCTCACTTTCTTCACTGTCCATGGATCCTTCATTTTCTTCCTCAGATGGTACCTCTTGTTCTTCGATTGCTAATTCGTCTACTATCGTATCATCCTTATTCATCTGGAATGTACCATTATCTCTTAATGGATTGAAATGAGTACCTCCTAATACCTGAATGTGAATGTTTTTTAGATCTTCTCGTTTCCTTGCTTTGGGTCCCATATATACAACTGAACAACAAGTCCCGTGATGCAGCCAGATCTTCAAGTTGAACTCATCACTAGAGCTGCCAGTAACACCTCTGGGATTGGTTCCCTTCCTGAAATACTGATGGTTTTTAAATATTTGAGTGATTTGGGTTGTTTATCTAACCCATACATCTTCCTGTTGTTTATCAAAACCTCTAGTAGGAATTTCCTTAATTCTTGGTGGTCCTTCTTCTGTAGTTGTTCCCTTTTCAAAACTTCCTGCAAGCTCAAAAACAAGGAATCAGCACCTCCTGGTACCAACCTTACTACCTCTAGACCTCTTGGTAGGGCCTCTAGATTTATGACATCGGTTTCTTCCTCTTGATTCCTTTGACAACGAGACCATGTATCAGCAAAGATGTTTTCCTTTCCCGGAAAATAATGAATTTGAAAGCTGTACTCGCTTAAATCGTCCAAGACACGAGCCAACTTACTGTCTACCAACTTCATTGTATGGAGGTACACCAGTGGGCGGTGATCTGTGTATAATATAAACTCCTGACCTAACAAGAATGGACGGAAACTCTTAATTCCCCACCTGATAGCCAACAATTCCCTCTCTATGGTGGATGCTCTTCTTTCACACGCATCGAATGAATGAGAGTTATAAGCTATTACCCTTTTTTCCTCTTCTTGTTGCTGACATAGACCTGCACCCATACCAAATCCACTGGCATCCACATAAAGCTCTAATTTTGGACTACCTTCTGTGAAATCCGGGAATGCCAGCTCTACAGATTCTTTCATCAGTTTCTTTAAGCTTTCGAAAGCCTGAATCCTTTCTTCTGTCCATTCGATCTTATCCTTTCTTTTTCCTCCTGTCAGAGCACTAAGGGGTGCTGCCACTCCTGAACAGTTTTTAATGAACTTACGCTGATTTGATCATTCCTAGGTACCGCCTGAGTTCTCCTATGTTAGTTGGTCTTTCCAACTTGTCAACCTGATCCATAAATTCTGGGAGCTTCCTTATTCCAGTCCTACTGAGAATATGTCCTAAAAATTTAATTTCCTTTTGAGCCCAACTGCACTTGCTGATTTTAATTTTGACGTTGGTTTCGGAGAACCGTTGTAGGACCTGTTCGATCAGCCGTAAGTGTTCTTTAAAATCCTTTGATATCAGGAGGACATCATCCACATATACCACCACCTTGTCTCGGCTGAATCCTGTTAGTATCCTCTGCATCTCCCTCTGGAATGCTGCTGGTCCATTCTTTAACCCGAAACTCAGCCTTTTGAATCTGTATTGGCCACTAACGGTAGAAAATGCAGTAAAGTCCTTACTATCCTCTTCTAATTTCATCTGATAGTACCCTTTGACCAGATCCAAACAGGAAAAATATTGCGCCCCTTGACACGAGAAGATCGTTTCCGAAATGTTGGCCATCGGGAACCTGTCTGCTTCTGTCACTTTGTTTATGCGCCTATAGTCTATGCATAGACGAAGTGTCCCATCCTTCTTCCTAACAGGTACTACTGGGGAGCTCCATTCGGCGGCACATGGCTCCACAATATCCTTTAAACACAATTCTTGAACCTGTTTTTCAATTTCTTCATTTGTCCTTTGGTCAAATCTTCTTGCCCTTTGGTAGATGGGGGTATAATCGTGTAGCCGAATCCTATATGGTGTCATCGACGTTGTTGTCACATCTGAGTCACTCTTGCTAAATACACCTCTTTGCCTGTATAATACTTCTATTGTTTCTTTTCGTTGTTCTTGTGTTAATTCCTCCATGAATGTGATTTCTTTTTCTAATTTTTCCTTTGTCCATTCCTCCTCGATGGTCCCTTGTCTTCCTGTTCCTTGTACCATTGTGTTTACCGTATATCCTCTATTGTCATATTTTTGGAGGACCTCTTCATCCAATATTAGATGGGCTATTCCTATTTTTTCTCTTTTCCCAAATCTTATTTGTCCTGGTACAAGTTTCTTGATTAATATAGTACCTTCTTTTGTATTCCATTTTACCAATCCTGGTAGTATTTTGAATCTTTTATTATAACCTCTTCGATTATTTTCTTCTCCTTCGACCAATAGTTCTTCTGGTTTCATATCATAGTACCTTCCTTCTCTGGGTTTAATCTGGTTTGAAGTCCAAGTAGCTTTTACTGGAACCCAATCATTTACTGTAATTTTCACTTCTTCCGTAGTATACACTGGCAAGGATATTACCGTCCTTACACAATTCCCAGACTTCTCTGAAAAGTAGACTTGTTCCTTTGTATCTTGGTCACCATACCTTGTGAAAGAGCTATTTCTTATGTCAATTTTAATTTTATTCTGTACCAAAAATGGCATTCCTAAAATCGTACCTTCTTTTAGCCTTTCAACCACAATGAAATCTGCTGTACCATAATTGATGTCCTCAATTGAAACCCTTAATCTTGCTGTTTGGTGGGATTCCACAACCATTTGAGGGTCGCCTACTCCTCGTAACCTCATTACTTTTTCTAAATCGGGGTTCTGGATCCTTCTGAACTGTTCCTGACCTATGATGCAATATTGCGAACCTGAATCAATAATGGCTGTCATTTCAACATTATTTAATTTTATAACAAATTTCAACAAAGGAGTAATATTAATGCCTTGCTTACCTTCAATGGTTGTCCTACTGATGGCATGGTATATACCAGTTGTTGAATTTACTGTGCCTGTTCCTCTTCCTTTGGGTATTCGTTGTGGTAAGGCATTCCTATTTTCCTGAGGTTTCCTGCTTATAAACTCCTCTGCTTCTGGATCCAATACTGCATCAACTTGAATAGCCGGGCTGGTTTTTAAACAGTGGTTTACTTGGGGATGTCGCTCCTGCTCGTTCCCGGGGTCGGCGGAGCTACCTCGTTTCCCGAAGTTGCTTGTTTTTGTGGCCTTATTAATTCGTTTATTTCTTCCTGAAGTGGACAAGTATCCCTCCAATGTCCCATTTTGCATAAAAAGCATTTTTTTCGATGGGTTTCCTCTCATTCTGCCTTTGTCCACCCATATCCTGTTGATCTTGCCTTCTATAACCTTGTTCTTGTTGTCTGAACCCTCTTCTGGATCCACATTCCGCAGTTCGATGTTCATTACTCCCACATCCTAAGCACCACCCATTATATTTTCGACATTCTCTTTTAAAATGTCCTACCCTGTTGCACCAGTAACATCTTTTTCCTCAGTATCATATCTTTCATTATTTTGCCTGTTGTATTCCCTTGTATTTGTTTTCTGCTGATATACTGGCCTTCCATACCGCACTTTATCTGCGTATGTCCCTTTTGTGTTTGGTTCTCCATTTAGTGTGGCCCATATTGGTATCCCTTCATCCTTTGATTCCTCCTCCTGGTCGTATAGCTGATCCTCCTCTTGTGCCCAGTTTAGCACATCTTTCCACCTTACTTTAAGGCTTTCTTTTTCATTTCCCATCCTTATTCTGAATCTCCTTGCCATCTTTTTCGGGAGACAATTCAAAAATTGTTTCTTCAATATTTGTTTGTCCCTATCTTCCTCTTTAGTAGCTGCCTCGTAAGTGGTTTGCACCCTTAACGCAAACTCAGCCACTTTTTCATTTTTTCGCATCTCTAACCTCCAAAACTCTTTTTGTAAATCTATCTGCTCGGTTTCTTTTTCCTCCTTGCACCAGCTTTTTAATCTAGCCACTATGGTGGTATATTTGACCTTAGCCCTGTATATACTATAGTATGTCCTTAATACCGGACCTTCCAAGAAATTTCTAAGTTCTACCGCCCAACGACTTTTGTCTTTACCTAATTGTTCCTTGGCATATCGTTCGTAGTCCTCTATAAATGCCTCAAATTTCTGGACTTTTTCCTTCCCATACTTTAAAGGTTTCACAGCCTTTATATTACTCCTCCTAAATGACTTCATCACCTCCACCATTTCACCTGCTAGAACAATAAATATCTTACTCACTGCCTTAGTATGTTCCACACCTGACTCTTCCAATTCTACTAGCCTTTTGAGCCATTTTTTCCCTCCCTGGTCCAATTCACTTTCAGCTTCTTCTAGTTCTTCTTCTGTGAGCTTCCATCCGAAGGTGTATTTTCTTTCCGCCCTCCTTCTCCTTTTCTTATTCTTCCTCTTTGGCCTGTTGCTACTGTGCTCATTTGTCACATCAAATGGGTCACTTGTTGCCCTCTCTGAGCTACTTTCCTCATCTGTTTCATACCGTGGTGTCTTCTTTGGTATATTCCTTTGTTTAACGCTTTGATCACGGGTCAGCCTCCATTTTTGGTAGGCCTGATCCTCGATCCTAACTCTATTTTTTATGTTAAGACTTCCTTTAGGGTCAGTCTTTTGTCCTGTATGGGTAACTTCTATTACCTCATTCTTCTGCCCTGCGACTATCGGTTCTTCTTCAGTACGTGTGGGTCCTTTCTTACTTTTCAAAACCTGAAATATTCCCTCTAATACCGTCAACATTCGATCGACATCTAGATTTTCATCTTTTGTTATGGCAACTTGGAACCCTTCTAAGTACTCAATTGCGCTCAGTTTCTCGGTAGGCTGCTTGGTTTCTTCCATATTGACCTTACCAGCTTGCTCCTTATCTGAAGGTCCCATTTTAAATAAAAGGAAAAAAATAAATATTAACAACCAACACAAAAAAAAACTATATATATATATATATATATATATATATATATATATATATATATATATATATATAT
>JABUQX010147652.1:0-2500 GCA_015478945.1 Trachelipus rathkii
TATATATATATATATATATATATATATATATATATATATATATATATATATATATATATATATATTATATATATAAAGTAGATATATATATATATATATATATATATATATATATATATATATATATATATATATATATATATATATATATATATATATATTATATATATATATATATATATATATATATATATATTGGTGTTAGGTCTGATAAATATGCTTTCCTTACACTCAGGAAAGGGAGAAGAACGGAGAATGAGAACATCACGATAGACGATACCATCATAAGGCAACTGGAGCAAGAAAATACTTATGCTACTAGGAGTGGAGGAGTCGGAGAAGGTGGAACATAACCTGATGAAAGAGAAACTAGAAAGAGAATATTTAAAAACCTAAAAATAAAATAGAAGCCATCAAGACATTAGCTGTACCTGTCATCCTATACAGTTGTGGAGTGATAGATTGGTTCCAGGAAGACCTTAACAAAATTGATATAAAAACAAGAAAAATGTTAAATGCCCACAAAATGATTTATAGAGGACAGATCTTGTCTAGAATGTACACAGAACGCAGAGAAGGAGGCATGGGGTTGGTGGAAATAGATTACATATACAAAAGAGAAGTAATAGGGATGGGCCAATACCTGGAAAGCGCAGAAAACAAATTCCTCCAATGGGTGTATCAACACGAAAGTGGCAAGCCAACAACAACTTCTAATTAAAAAGAAAACGGATTACATGAATATGAACAACATTAGAATAGAACAAGGCCAAAGGTGGGAAGAAAAAACGCAAAATGAAAAGACTAGAATATTAAAAGATAAATTTGAAGCAGAGAGGAAGAAGAAACGTATTAACCAATGGAGACGACAAGCAATGGCAAAGGAAAACATGAAAATCATAGATGAAAGTTATATGGATAAGGATAAATCAGTGGAGATATTCACTAGGGGACGATTACAAGCAGAAGAAGAAAGAGTGATTATGGCTGCTCAAGACCGAACAATCAGAACAAGATGGCATAGAAAACATATAGAAAAGGAGAACATCAGAGACAAATGTAGAGTGTGTGAACTAGTCACAGAATCTGCTCCTCACACTTTAGCAGAATATCAGACACTGTTAAGCAGACATCTATATGCTGATAGGCATTACACTATCTGCAGATTAATTCATTTAAAACTGTGCCAAAAGTACAGCATCAGGACAGAAGCGGCCAACTACGGAAGCACACTCCCCCAGTAATAGAAGAAAACGAAGATGTACTGTTACATTATGATTCCGTTATCCGATGTAACAGTCACCCTCAATAGACTGGACATCGTAGTTAAGGATAAGAGGGACCAGAAGTGCTATATAATAGAGGTGGGAGTCCCAAATGATGACAACGTGGTGGCATATGAAGGAAAAGGAAATAAATATCAAAGGCTCAAACGCGAAATTAGATGAATGTGGAACACCAATAATGTCATGTTGATTCCCATAGTAGTTGGAACGCTGGATGTAATAAAGTTGTCTTGTGAAACATCTGGAGAAGTTCCCAGTATCGGTCAACACATTAGAACTTTCTTAATGATAATAAGAAAGAGCATTGCAGTTTTAAAACTTGTGTTGGGATGTAGTTAGAAAAATTGGAATATACTTATGGACAAGGTTTGAACACGGACAAATAAGATCTATAGATCTATTAAGAACCTCTTGAATGGGAGTATATATATATATATATATATATATATATATATAGTATATATATATAGTATATATATATATATATATATATATATATATATATATATATATATATATATATATATATATATATATAACTTAAACATCAGAGAACACAGATAAAAACATCACCCGTTTTCTGTTTCAAATTTTAAAATAATCGCCCAAACCAACAAAACACAGACTTACGTATTCTGAAACCATTCTTAATCAAAATACTCAGTCCATCTCTTAACACAGATAATAGTGCATAAAAAACATTAATCTTCTTGTCGTTACACTAAAAGGAAATATTTGTATGGTAAGCACCTTGTGCAGGTTGGTTTTCGTATTTATAAAATAATTACTAAATGTTATGTATATACTATATAGTGTATGTGTTATAAATTAAATGTTATATATATGTTATGTTATATATTGTTGTTATGTAGTATATATTATATAATTGTACTTTACACTTTATATCGTTGTTCTTACTTATTTCTTGTATCCTTGAAGATGGGATGTATAGTTCCCAAAATGTGACTAATATTTGAGAATAAAGATGTTTAGAGCTCTGGTATATTTATTTTTTTTTATTTTATTTTTTTACAGAGATAAACACCACCGCTCACGGGCAAGAGCCCTAATCAAGGAGGGGGTGCACTCAAGCCCAAGGGGAGAATAGCTCACATTCTCCCACCTGACCAGTTGAACCTGGGACCCTCGCTTTGTTGGGCGAGTGCTCTAACACTGAGCTATCGGGTGCGTTTATGTAAATAAATATAAAATAA
>JABUQX010147653.1:0-12500 GCA_015478945.1 Trachelipus rathkii
AAGGACATCCCAATTCTCAATCAACCTTCAAAGAAGCGGTCACAAGAGCCTAACCCCTGTGTACCACGCTTCAATATATATATATATATATATATATATATATATATATATATATATATATATATTTATATATATATATATATATATATATATATATATATATATATATACTATAACTATATATATATATATATATATATATATATATATATATATATATATATATATATATATATAAAAGGTGTTAACAGAGTAATTTGAATATTGGGATCATTCATTAGAAACAAAAACAGTACCGGTTCGCCGGATATTCTCCTAAATTAATAGTCGTATTATTCGGACTCCGACAAAATTAAAGGCCGGAGTTGCAGCATATATATATATATATATATATATATATATATATATATATATATATATATATATATATATATATATATATATATATATATATATATATATATATATATATATATATATATATATATATATATATATATAAATTTAAATATATAAATATATAGATATATATAAAAATATATATATATATATATATATATATATATATATGTATATATATATGTATATATATATATATATATATATATATATATAGGAGCCAAAGATTTATTAAGTCCCCAGATTTAGCGACAAATTTGGTGAATTATAAGCCTTTTGGCCTTTTGGCCTTTTGGCATTTTCTGGCAACCCTAGCACCCTGGAAGTTTTTTTTCCCGAATAATAAAAAAAATAAAACAAAAATAAATAAATAAAAAGTTAAATAATTAAATAATTAAATAAAAAAATTAAATAAATAATAAAAAAAAGTAAATGTTTAATTACCGAATATTATTTTTTATTGACGTGTATATTTCAGTCATTTTTGTTGCACCGCACCGCACCGCGCCTCACCTGCTGAGAGGCGGATAGAGTTTGCTGGTGTCTCTCTCAGAAGCTTGACACCTTGGGGTGACGTAACCTCGTCGTAGACGACGAGGTTACGTGACCATGCACCCCATAGAGTGGGGCTGGCCCCCAAACCTGAGATATTGACGTAGAAGGCTGAAACTTGGTATATGCCCTTCTTATAAGGTATTATTATCATTATTATTATTATTATTATTATTATTATTATTATTATTATTATTATTATTATTATTATTATTATTATTATTATTATTATTATTATTATTATTATTATTATTATTAATTATTATTATTATTATTATCATTATCATTATCATTATCATTAGTAACGGATAGAGTTTGCTACATGGTATCTCCCTCAAATTTAACACCCCCATAGGGGGTGACGTAACCTCGTCGTAGACGAGGTTACGTAATATCACCCCATAGGGGTGCTGGAACCTAAAAGAATTGAAATGATCGTAGAAGGCTGAAATTTGGAGATAGTATAGAGGAGGAATGAGTAAGTAGGATACGGATCCGGATTCGGATTCGGGACCTGCACCGGTGCTGGCTCCGGTGCGGTGCTGAGTTAGTAAATATTTGTATAATAATACAATATTGGTATCAAAATATATGTTTATAAGGTCATAGATTTCGAATATGATGGTTTGAAGACCCCTGCGAGAAGAGTTCCGACAGCTGGCCCCAGCAGGTTGGCTGTGTGCGCCCGCAGGCGCAATCCGGCGCAAACCACCGCGAGAACGCAAACGTGTTCTGTTTTCTTTTAATAAAATTTATTATTTTTTAGCTTTTACGAGTGAGCTTTTGTTTTCAACTTAAATTTATTTTCAAAAATTTATTATTTTTATTTATTTTTAATTTATTTTTGTTTTTACTAAAAAAAATTATGCTTTTCATGTTTATAACGTAAAAATTTACGTTTTTACATACCCTAAATCAGTAAATCAGTAAATCAAACCACCATCCAACCACCCTTCTGTCCATCTATCTATTGATATTGTTCAAGTTATATTTTTATTAAAATTGCTATGTTATACCCTAAATCAGTAAATCAGTAAATCAAACTGCCCTCTCACCACCCTCCTACCATCCATGATCTATTGATCTATTGATCTATTGATTCAAGTCATATTTTAATAAAATTGTTATGTTTTATATCAAATCAATGAATCAGTAAAATCGACTGCCTCTCCACCACCCTCTGCCTGCTATGATCCTAACAGTCCATTGATCTATTGATCTATTGATCTATTGATTCAAGTCATATTTTTCTATAGTATAAATAAGTTCTTTGGTTAAAAGTAGGAAAAGAAAACAAGTTTTTATTTTAAAGCGTTTATAACATAAGTGCAAACTACATAATCGTTAACACATAAAATTTTAACATCAAATATATTTACAAGTTTATTAAAAAACATTATTTAAAAAAACATATAATAATGAAATAAATACAGTACACACCATTAGAACTGATAGGTTGTACAGGAAAACATAAGGTCTTTAACATATTGAACATTATAATATTTTAAAAAAGATGTTACATAATGATTACTAAACATAAATCTAAATACAGAGAGTCAAGGAAATATACAACATTATTTTATTCTTATACACGGCTATCAGTGTCCATTGCTCGAAACATTCCTAGGAGAAGTGTTGAAGATAAGACCAGAATCTGTATCCAATTTCACAGAACAGAGTTCATTACATGCGAATACACCTAAAAAATCTTCTTTCGTTTCCGAAGGCGTTTAATATTTCTTCTTCATTCATCTTTAATAATTCAAGATTATATTTCGTACTCTGTCAATCTCGATGATTTGAGGATGTTCCAGATACACCAGAACTGAGATTGAGGATGTCAAACTTTGTCCAAATTTGAGACTCAACCCTAATGTTCCTTTTCTTAGGATATTGAGATGATAAGCATTACAAGCTGAAAGATCAGCTGTGAGATCGTGCATATAAATTACTGTTTTCGGCATAAGTCTTGAGATCGACACCTGTACCGTTATCGCTGCAAGATACAGTATTAGCAAATAAATCGTAAAAAGGACGCGAACATTGAGAATGTGAGTCTTCATATATCATCTCATAATCACGACAGTACGGTTGACCATTCACGTGTAAACTGATACCTCTAAGTCCGAAATGGGTAAATTTAAAGGCAGACTTTCCATAGTTTCCAGAATAAGCATCGTGTTCTACAATTCTTATTATCACCTTCTGAGGTAGCTACCATTGACGATGTTAGGTATATTAATACTCGATAATCCTTGGGTAAAGTTAAAATTTTAGTCTCAATTCTCTTGATTGGATATTTTGCTGTATCGGTCAAAAGAGATTTCTCTATTTCCATATGTTTAATAGGAGATAATTTCACTTTACGTACATATAGATAAGCATCCAATAATTTAAAGATAGGCTTTGGAGCCGTAGTTGTAGCCTAAAACATAGCGCTTTTAACATTAAGAGCAAATTCAGGTGTAGATCTGGTTAACCTGAGGGTGTCCACTGATGGTAGAATAAGTCTTTCCTGAAAGAATATATCACACGTCCATAATATTCATACGTGTTATTTTTAGACTTAGCAGCGTTCTGTGGTTCTCTACATCTTTTAAATTGTAATATCCGCATGATTGGCAGATGGGCTATTCGCATCTTAAGAATAATTTAGTAAAGTTTCAATACTAACTACGATAGAACAACTTGCAGTAAGTATACAGATGTTTCACATTTAAAAAACACCTCAAGTTGATTAAAACACGTAGCTACAGGAAATTTGTCAGGTACACTGCGTGATCGGTTCCTGTTGAGATCTGGAGCCATCTTCGTTTACTACTTGGTCTTCAGATATAAAAACACATTCGAAGGGTCAAGATATTGGTCAGAAGTGCAGGGGATATTGAATTCAAGAGGTACATCCGTATTGTTGATTGCGTGAACTATGTTAATACTAATAAAATGGACTCACTCACGCTGATCTGTGTAGGATTCACTGAGAAGAGATCCAATTCTCTTACAACAGTCTGGGCTGGAGGGATGGAGGAAATGCATCTTGCTGGTACAATTGCCGGACGTATAATGAGGAGAGATTTGTTTAAACATTATATACGAAATAGTTACAGGTTGTCACTGTTTATGTAAAAAAGTTACCACTTATCATCATTATTAGAGAGCAAACACATCAAAACACTTTTTCTTTAATGGTCCTTTCCTATTCCTCTTTATAGGTTTTTTACGGCGACCTACACCTTGACAGGTCATCTTACGTCGTATTTTCGTTTAACATCATCTAACATTTCATCAGAAACATCGGCATGGTCGATACCACCCATAATATCTTGGAAATTATCTATGCTGTCCTGGCTGCTTTTTGGCAGGAGTATTTACCTCTGGTTAGCAAAGAATGGCATTATGAACAGCAGAAGCAAATCCACCTAAACCATATCCTCTCTGCATTCTTGACCCCCTGAAGACTCTTTCTCTATCCATTATTATTATTATTATTTAACGGAGCTTCCTTCTAATGTGTACTTTACACACTGCTGTCCCAGTTGTGAATGGGTATGGATTACCTTCAACGTCTCTTATATAAATACGAATCGAACTCAATTGGGTCTTACTCAACGGTAAGTAGTGAACATTAGGAAAGCTTATAACTCTATTACCTTTAGGAAAATAAACTACCCTTAATTAACAAAGAGGCTTTAGTATTCCCTACATACTGATGATCTATAATATCTGTATAAACATAGGCCATACCTGGATCTTGAAACATCTTAGAAGGCATGCATACAAAATGTAATGAACTCTCGGTGTCATTTTTCGAGACATACTCTTCCATCGTTGGTATATAACGTATTAGATCCTTTAGAGATGGTTTGATATCGTTATTTCTCAATATTGAGTCTGCATGTGAGTAATTACATTTACGAAACCATGCTGAAGAATGGAAAATAAATAAACTTCTATCTTTCAGGTTCACATGAGTTTGAGATTTTAAGGTGATTAACACGTTATCTTCATTAACGGTTTTATTAACAAGAAACACTAAATCTTTACATAATTGACTTGTTTCAAATTTTTTATTTAAGGCCATGAACACATCAGTAACCGATTTGTAAAGACTCCGACTTATGAAATATTTTTCATGGAAATATTCTTTTCCATCATGTTCGATAATGTCTGCTTTAGCTTTAATTTTTAATACATTTTTAACATATTCAACGCTTCTAAATATTATAAAGGCAGAGGGTGACTCTAATATATTCTCAACAGACGCATCAAGAATTATTTCACTTAATCCTGCTTCATCCATTTCTCGATCAAAAGTTATAGGGTTCAATAATTGAGTTGTATAGTCTGATATTTTATTAACAGGATGTAGATCCATAGAAGCCGATGAGGGCAGCGTTAAATAGAAATGATCTTCGGAGGTCATGATTACAGTTTCACATACACTTATTTACGAGTTAGAGTCTTTACACTATCGGAGCTTCTTCCGTATATGCACATTACACACTGTTGTACCATGTGTGAATGGATAAGGGTTAACTTCGACATCTCTTATATACATTCTTAAGGTTCTAAATTGAGCGTTATTCAGAGGTATATAGTGTACACTAGGAAAAATATAACTCTACCATCTTTAGGAAAAATGCCATATGTGAATCAGGCATATTCTCTACGCGCTCATCCAGTATCATTTCGCATAACCCAACTTCGTACATTTCTCGCTCGAGTTTTATAGGACTCAATAACTCAGTTGTAAAGTCTGATATTTTATTTTCCGGACATAAGTCCATAGAAGCCGATGACGGCAACGTTAAATAGAAATGATCTTCACTCTCCATGTTCACAACGTAATCTGATCAGTGTTTCTTAATTTCGCTAGCATTTATATAACTGTTAAACTTCACAGGGTAACCTACCCATTTGACAAGATACTTTCTATTTTTACTTTTCCCTTTAGATCCTAATATTTTTTCTATTTTATACTCATGACTCTTAGGATCAAATTGTCTGTATTTCTTGTTTATAGAATCCTCCTTTTATTTTTTCTCCGTCTAAATCCTCTAGATAGTATAATTTTAACCTGTCTCTAGGGAATTCTCTGATAGTATCTACTTTAAAAACCTCTCTCGACCATCCAGCTTCATACCCTTTCTGAAATTTTCATCAGTCCTGGATACTCTTACATAATCTCCTACTTTAATACCTGTTATCTTTTATTTTTCCCTTTGGGTTGATAGGTACAAAGGGTTTCGTTTGTCTTCATCATCTCTATAAGGGTATTCTTAAGTGTTCTATGATGAAACCGATTATAAGAGTAAGCCAGATCTTGTAGTATATCGAAATATTTAAATGTATTCATCTTCGTAAAATACCGATGCATTCTTTCTTTTATAGTACGTTGTACTCTTTCAACTATAGCGACTTTATTAACTGAAAATGTGTTTTTAATACCCTATGTCATATTCAGTAACTATTTCTTGAAACTCTTATACCTAAAAATTCTGAACCTTTATCTGTCCATATCATTTGGATATCTGTCATCTTCATTTATAATTTCTTTGACAGCTGCAGCAACAGTCTTTGATTTTTATCTTTTAACCCTTAACTATAAGTATCTGGAATATACATCTATCACAAAAAGAATATATTAATACCCATTCATTGTAAGATTTATATTTTATCATATCGGTCAAAGTCTAGTTGCCATACGTTATCTAAATGTGTCGCTATGGTTTTCGTGTCGGAAATTTTTCGTATAGGTTTATGAAGGGTAAACGCATCCTCGCCTTCTAAATATTTTTTAATTCTTTATTATTAATTTGTGGAAACTTTGAGGCAAAACCTTGAAAAACCCCCGTAACTGTATGGCTGTTTCATATCAAAGTAATATTTATCGACCCTTCCTTAGCCTCCATGATTCATAATGACATTAACAATAAAAATTATATTCATTTATATCTAAAAGGTGATATAAAAAACAAAATGTATATATGAAATATTTTTATTTTTAATTACAAAATAATATTAACTATTTTTAAATTACAAGTCTAAAAAAACATAGCAAGTGTATACAGAAAGATAGTATATACATTATTTTAAATTACAAATAATACCACAATCATATAAAAATTACAATAAATAGTTAGGAACTAATCCATTTTGAAACGAGGTATGGTTTTTTTCTTATTCTCTGAACGTAATGTACTTCTACTTATCAGCTTTAATCTATCCGATGCAAAAAGTACCAGAAGGACTTCATCAGGTCTAGGAGACATTGGAATATTATCCATATCCGCTAATCTTTGTTTATTCTGGATTAAAGTTCTCCGGAAAATTAATAGTCTGAAGTTGTTGTTTGATCCTGTTCCATCCTGCTACAGGAGCCTTCTTCCAATCACGAGAGAGATCGGATATCAAGTCCACAATATTCGATCCAGCTATGACTTCTCCCTCAATAATGATTTGACCGAGTTCATTCCATGTAATCTGATCTTTAAAATATTACATAGAGCTATACCCGTTTTCTTACTCCTCATTGGTAGAAGCTTTCCTTGAGCACATGTTTAAAATTATCTTCTTTTTTCACATCAGGCTCAGTATCTGTTGCTAGAGCTGAATCTTCCTTAGGTGAATTTAATAAAACTTTAGATCTACTAATTTTTGTATAGCATTTTGATATAGGATTCTTTTCATGAATGTTAACATCAGAGTTTAATATTTGATGCAGTTCCTTCTCGTAATTATTTATCTGTTCAACTTGCGGATCATATAAACTCAAAGGCTGCTGTTGAAGCAGCGGTTGATAATGTTTATACCGATCTGATGCAGTTGAGGAGTTTGATTGGGAGTTGTTCGAATGGTTGTTGTTAGTTGTTGTTGTTTGTTGTAGCTGTTGTTGTTGTTGCTGTGTTGTTGATGTTGTTGTTGTTGTTGTTGCTGCTGAAGTGTTTAGTTGTTGTTGTTGTTGTTGTTGTTGTTGTTGTTGTTGTTGTAGAGATAGTGTAAGGTTCCTGTGTTATATTTCATCTTCTCACATAATCGCTGTAGTGTAAAACCACTACCTTCTTCATCATTAAGCAAGCCACTTGGTTATCAAAGGGGCTATAACGGAAAAGAGTAAAGGTAGGAACACACCTCCGCCTTTCTGTAATAGCTTCTTTTTATTTTTAAGTTTTCTTACGTTACCAGCAAGTTTTTAATGATGTTTCTATGACGACGTAGCTTTACCTTCTTAGGTCTGTTAAAAGGAACATTTCCTTTTATAAGATTTAGGCATACTTCTGCTATATTGTATAAATTTTTCATCTTCACAGATCAGTTTACGTTTTTTAGAAGGTTTCAGGTTTTTAAATTTTCTCATAAGAGGTAAATAATCTGCTACTAGAGTACTCATTATTCAGGTATGTATACTGTCTCAATCTCGTTAGGCAAGATATTTGTACGCAGTAACACTCTATGCGTGTTCTTAGGATGAAGCTCACAGAGTAAATAACCGTGAGGTATAGATGTAACTTCTTTATATACTTTTAGGAACTCTTTACGTTGAGTAGGGAACATTTGGGTAGCTACAACATTGACCTGACTCATATCCCTTCTTTGTCCGAACAAGATTAAATACTGTGTGTTTAAAGACACATCCCTCATATACTTATTCTGATGAAAGATATTCTGCGTTATAAAAAATACTGTGATGTTTAAATGATGTGAGTAAACTGTGAAAGTTTCTGCTATATCCTCATTCAATTTATGCATCAAATCATCAAGGATTATAATTTTATGCCCTGGTAAACATTGAAGAGCTTTTATGTCATATAACCCTTCATGAAATTGGATTACATCTTTGTAATCTTTAAACTTTTCTTGGTAAACACTGTAGCACCATATGATTTTAACGATTTGCTGTTGAAAATCTCGACCTCTTTAATGTTTAATAACAGAAAGGTTCCGCACCCTGTAGGACCTGACACAAGACATGTGGCAGGAGCGCGGAACATAAATTTACCAACGTCCATTCTAGATTGACACCTGAACACTAATGAATAAGAAAAGGTTAGCATTTATGTTATAAATGTGTCACTAGATCAATAGATCAATAGATCATGGATGGGATGGAGAGAGGAGGGGAGGATACCTTATTACCTTGAATCATTGATTTACTGATTTACTGCTTTAGGGTATGTAAAACAAAAATTTTACTAAAAAATATGACTTGAATCAATAAATCAATAGATCAATAGATCAATAGATCATAGCAGGGTAGGAGGGTGGTGGAGAGGGCAGCTTGATTTACTGATTTACTGATTTAAGGTATGTAAAACATAAATATTTTACTAAAAAATATGACTTGAATCAATAGATCAATAGAACAATAGATCATTAGATCAATAGATCATAGCAGGGTAGGAGGGTGGTAGAAAGGGCAGCTTGATTTACTGATTTACTGATTTAGGGTATGTAAAACATAACAATTTTACTAAAAATATGACTTGAATCAATAGATCAATAGATCAATAGATCAATAGATCAATAGATCATAGCAGGGTAGGAGGGTGGTGGAGAGGGCAGCTTGATTTACTGATTTACTGCTTTAAGGTATGTAAAACAAAAATTTTACTAAAAAATATGACTTGAATCAATAAATGAATAGATCAATAGATCAAAGCAGGGTAGGAGGGTGGTGGAGAGGGCAGTTTGATTTACTGATTTACTGATTTAAGGTATGTAAAACATAACCATTTTAATAAAAAATATGACTTGAATCAATAGATCAATAGATCATAGAAGGGTAGGAGGGTGGTGGGGAGGGCAGTTTGATTTACTGATTTACTGATTTAATGTATGTAAAACATAACCATTTTAATAAAAAATATGACTTGAATTAATAGATCAATAGATCATAGATGGGTAGGGTGGTGGAGAGGGCAGTTTGATTTACTGATTTACTGATTTAGGGTATGTAAAACATAACAATTTTAATAAAAAATATGACTTGAATCAATAGATCACGGATGGACAGAAGGGTGGTTGGATGGTGGTTTGATTTACTGATTTACTGATTTAGGGTATGTAAAAACGTAAATTTTTACGTTATAAACATGAAAAGCATAATTTTTTAGTAAAAACAAAAATAAATTAAAAAAAAAAAAATAAAAAATAATAAATTTTTGAAAAAAATTAAGTTGAAAACAAAGGCTCACTCGTAAAAGCTAAAAAACTGAACACGTTTGCGTTCTCGCGGTGGTTTCGCGCCGGATCGCGCCTGCGGGCGCACGCGCCGGTTTCGCGCCGGATTGCGCCTGCGGGCGCACACGCCAGCCCGGGGCCAGCTGTCGGAACTCTTCTCGCAGGGGTCTTCAAACCATCATATTCGAAATCTATGACCTTATAAACATATATTTTGAGACCAATATTGTATTATTATACAAATATTTACTAACTCAGCACCTCACCGGACCAGCACCGGTGCCGGTGCCGGTGCCAGTTCAGATAGTCAGTTCGTATGCCACACTGTTCTCTCTAACACTATCTCCAAATTTCAATAACTGATCATTGTTTTGGTTCCAGCACCCTGGGGTGCATGGCCACATATTACGTCTACGACGAGGTTAAGTCACCCCCTATGGGGGTGTCAAGTTTGAGAGAGATACCGTGTTGTAGCTCTGTGTTATAGGTGTTGCTCGCTTTTTCGGTGAATAATAATAATAATAATAATAATAATAATAATAATAATAATAATAATAATAATAATAATAATAATAATAATAATAATAATAATAATAATACCTTATAAGAAGGGCTTATACCACAAGTTTCAGCCTTCTACGTCAATATCTCAGGTTTGGGGGCCCCCCCTCTATGGGGTGCATGGCCCGTAACCTCGTCGTAGACGAGGTTACGTCACCTGGGGGTGTCAAGTTTGAGAGAGATACCATGTAGCAAACTCTATCCGTTACTAAGTGAGGTGCGGTGCGGTGCGGTGCGGTGCGGGGCCACAACAGGGGCGGGAATATGCACGTCAATAAAAAATAATATTCGGTAATTAAACATTTTTTTTTTTTATTTATTTAATTTTTATTTAATTATTTAATTATTTAATTTATTTATTTTTTTTTTTTATTTTTTTTTTTTTTTTTTTATTATTCGGAAAAAAACTTCGGTTTTTTTTCCAGGGTGGAGGGTTGCCAGAAAAGGCCAAAAAGGCTAAAATTTTAGCATTTTACCAGATTTGTCTCTAAATCTGGCACCCCGAGTAATACATCTTTGACTACTATATATATATATATATATATATATATATATATATATATATATATATATATATATATATATATATATATATATATATATATATATATATATATATATATATATATATATATATAATATTACGTGAAGTGTGAGACAACTCGATGGTGGAAGTGGTTTTAAACTTTGGTCTTAATTAATTAACTTTTTTTTAACTTTATGAAACATTAAATTTTCTTCTAATTTAAAAATTTAAAGGGGAGTGTGGGTAATTCTGACCCTTTTACCCCTTTCCATGTAATAACTTATTTCAATGATTTTAAACATTGTTTTCAATAATAAAAGGAAATTGTTTTTTTTTCTGTTTTTTTTTAATAGGTATTTTTATTATTGTACTGAAGATGGTTAATAAATTGGAAGAAATGTGCGTTGTTAAGGTTATAGCTAAATTTTGCTGCGAACCACAAGTGAAAGAGAAAATTTTTGGAAATAAATTTTATTTCAAAAACGTACTGTATAGAATTCCAAGAAGATGTCTTGAAGTTAAAGGAAATTTTAGAGCAACAGTTTTTGGATAAAATAAAGAGTTTACCTTATCCAATAAGACGTGATGTGCCAAAACATGTAATACATTTTATTGCCATTGAAATGATAAAGATGGCACATCATTGTAAATTGTTTGGTTTGTCACCTTCTTATTGTATTAACATTCTCAAAAGTTCTCATTTTACCCACAAAGGAACTTTAGATAAGCTCCAAATAGTCAGAGAACTAGTTCAAGATAAACGTTTAGATGTTCTCCAACGTATTGGCATTGCTGTTGACTATTGTCTAATTGATGATATTCGTGTATTGTGGAAAAAGATGACTAAAGACGAGAAAAACTACACCTGTCAAGGAAAATTATTCAAAAAATTCCACATTTGCTGTCATGGCTACTATGGAAAATATGTATAGAACAGAATTCTTTATTTGGCCGTTATCAATGACAAGTGCGATAAATATCTTATTGATGTGTGTAAGACTGCTTTCCTTTATAATAAAGAAGTAGCCTTTAAAAATAGTTGGGTGAGGTTAAGTTCATTAGGGAAAGAAACTGTTTCGGAGAAGACATTACGTTTATTGTTTCGTTCATTATGGTTTTTCAAATTTGACTCTGGTAATGCATTTGTATTAAATAGATCAACCATGGAAATTCTCAAATTTTTGATACGTAACGTTGATGAAAAAGTACTAAAGAAAATACTCCTCCAAGAGGATCTCCAAGTATCCCACCTTTCTTTCCTTAAACATCTTTTATTTTGGCC
>JABUQX010147654.1:10000-18636 GCA_015478945.1 Trachelipus rathkii
ATATATATATATATATATATATATATATATATATATATATATATATATATATATATATATTTATACATCTATATATATATATATATATATATATATATATATATATATATATATATATATACATATATATATATATATATATATATATATATATATATATAATATATATATCTTTATATATATATATATATATATATATATATATATATATATATATATATATATATATATTATATATATATATATATATATATATATATATATATATATATATATCTATTTATTTTATATATATATATATATATATATATATATATATATATATAAATATACCTATATATATATATATATATATATATATATATATATATATATATATATATATATATATATATATATATATATATATATATATATATATATATATATGACATTTATAAGATGATGACTCCGTGAACAGGGACATAAGTTCGATCTGACAAATAACAGATTTGAGTATTTTCTTTAGTGTGGCAATTTTTATTACAGGAAATTATTATTATTATATATATAATAGTATATATATATATATATATATATATATATATATATATATATATATATATATATATAAATATATACTATATATATATATATATATATAGAAGATATATCTATATATAATATATATATATATATATATATATATATATATATATATATATATATATATATATATATATATATATATATATATATATATATATATATATATATATATATATATCTCATATATATATTATATATAGATATAATAATAGTAATAAAAATCTATAAATTTACCATCTATCTATATATATATATATATATATCTATATATATATATTAGGGGGCTCGAGCCGACGGGGGACAGAGGGGGACGTTTTCCATACCCCGTAGGGGAGGGCGGAGGAACCCCCGCGACACCCAAATACCAAAATTGGGGTTCCAGGAGACCCTCGGAGAATGAAAATAATCTTACCCGTCGTCCTGGTGAGGCGGGCCCCGACTCCTATCATCTTTTCAGTTTACCCTTGGGAATTCACTTCTTTTGAAAAACACCAAACTAACAAATTACCCGGATAATAAAATAAAAACAAATATTACTAAAAATTATTTTTAAAAAATTATTTAAAATATTTAGAACTTTTGAATCATGTCCGTTACCACTTAAATTCATTATTAGTATCATATACTAGCAATATATTAAAAAAAAAAGCAAAAAAAAAAAACAAAAACAAAACAAAACAAAAACAAGGAATAGAATTAGAAAACATACCAGGTTATATATTTTTGAATCATGTCCGTCACCACTTAAATTCATTGTTAGTATCATATACTAGCAATATATTGAAAAAAAAAATCAAAACTGACGGAGTCGTAAAACATAACAGGTCATATATATATATATATATATATATATATATATATATATATATATATATATATATATATATATATATATATATATATATATATATATATATATATATATATATATATATATATATATATATATATAGCGCATAAAACTCGTTTATAACTCTGAAAAACTTAAGCCTTTTAAATTTCGCTGATGTTCACTTCATTAATCTGTGTTTGTGAAAGATTTGAAATGATCAGTTCCATGATGTACAAATAATCGAACACACATACTTATTAATACACACAAAGAAAATTCATACAAGAACCTACATAGTTGTTCAGTAAATAGAAGCAGTTAAAAACAGGAATATTAGAACTCTCTCTCTCTCTCTCTCTCTCTCTCTCTCTCTCTCTCTCTCTCTCTCTCTCTCTCTCTCTCTCTCTCTCTCTCTCTCTCTCTCTCTCTCTCTCTCTCTCTCTCTCTCACACACACACACACACACTCACACACGCACGCGAGTGCACCCGCTTCTAGTAATCTCTCTCTCTCTCTCTCTCTCTCTCTCTCTCTCTCTCTCTCTCTCTCTCTATATATATATATATATATATATATATATATATATATATATATATATATATATATATATATATATATATATATATATATACATATAAATTATAATATATAATAAAAACTATTATATATATATATATGTATATATATATATATATATAATATATATATCTTGTCCATATATAACTCTTTATATATATATGCACCTGCCAATAATATATATGTAATAGCCAGCTATATATATATATATGTATATGTATGTATGTAATATTAACAACTTCTTCACTAACCAATAATATGTATATATGTAATTGTATAACAATTATAATAATAACAATAACAATATATATGCATATATATATATTATGTATATATGTAATAATAATATAATAACATAACATAACATAATAATAATAATAATAATAATATGTATAACAACTATATGTAATAATAACCAGCCAGCCATATATACATATATTTATATACTATATAATATATATACTCTATATGCTATGTAATATGTATGCTGCTATGTATATCTGTATCTGCTGTATGTAAATATGTATATGGATATATATATATGTAATAATAATATAATAATAATAATAATATATAATAAATAACTATATATATATATATATATAATTTATATATATATATAATAAGATGGGTTTAAATATATATATATATATATATATATATATATATATATATATATATATATATATATATATATAAAATATATATATAAAAAAAATATCTATATAATATATAGACAAATGAATAATTTGGAAGCAAATGGATATATAAATTTATATATAAATATATATAATAATAATATATATATATATATATATATATATATTATATATATATATATATATATATACTAAACGAACATCCACCCGAAATAGCTCCAGAATTCAACTCTCTCTCTCCAGATCCATGCAAACATCCTTGGCCAAACTAAGATGCGGCCACCACCCAAACCTACAGTACTACAAACACAGATTCAATTTAAACCAAGCCATTTCAAACACTTGTCCAAATTGTAACCTGGCCCCTGAAACAGTCTCTCACTTCCTTCTGACCTGTCGTTCTAACTCTCAACCCAGAGCAATCTGGAACATCTCAGCCCTGGTAGATCTATGGAGGAGACCGGCCGAGGTGGCGGGGTACCTTGAAGCAGTGTGGCAGCCCTGAAGACAGGGTGGCCAGGGGGTTGAGAAAGGTAAAGTATATATATATATATATATATATATATATATATATATATATATATATATATATATATATATATATATATATATATATATATATATATATATATATATATATATATATATATATATATATATATTATAAAAAGGCAAATATGTTTGAATCGACACAAAAATATTGCGGTTGAAAGAGTTTCTTTCGAAAAAATAAAAAAGTTCTTATTTTGAAAGATGAATCACAAGAATGAAAGATGTAGAAGCCTTTCACTAAGATTACTCCAAAGATTTCACCTTTAATACTTGTGATCGTAATTCATATACATACATACATACATACATACATACATACATACATACATACATACATACATACATACATACATACATACATACATACATACATATACATACAAATAAACATTCCGGTACATACATACATACATACACCCATACATACATACATACATACATACATACATACATACATACATACATAACCTACGCAAAGTCGCAAGCATTTCTCCTGGTTTCTATCCTATCTTCCGGATCCAAGGTATCAATTACCTAGGGTACTTTCCTTCCAAGCATATGGCACTGCCCGTGAGGTGTGAACTTTAATTAATAATAAAAAATAGACCACCTCGATCACGTGACTGGGACGAATCCACTTGTCAGGTGTTGAAATATTCAAACGTCACAAATAGATAAATATATCCATGTTGATTAAAAAAAAAAAAAAAAAAAAACATTTGCTTTAGAGAATATAAAAAGCTTTTAGAAACATTGAAAAAGAAAATTATCAATATATATATATATATATATATATATAAATATAAACTTAAATATATATATATATATATATATATATATATATATATATATATATATATATATATATATATATATATATATATATATATATATATATATATATATAATTTCTTTGTTACGCAATTAGTGTAGCTTAGACAAATTTAGAAGTAAAAACTTAGAAATATATATATATATATATATATATACTCTTATATATATAAATATATATATATATATATATATATATATATATATATATATATATATATATATATATATATAGAGAGAGAGAGAGAGAGAGAGAGAGAGAGAGAGAGACAGACAGACAGACAGACAGACAGACAGACAGACAGACAGACAGACAGACAGAGAACTTTCGACAATTAATATTGGGAGCTTCTTGGTATGTGAGCCGACTGCGGTGGAGAATGGACGCATTGAAAAGAGAGTGGAAAAAGAAAAGAGAAGATTTAGAAGAAAGGAATTAGAGAAGAGAACCAAGAAACACAAGAGTTTGCAACGATGGATTAAAAATTTGAGTGCTGGTGAAGGAGATGGTTCCTGAGGGAACATTTGTTCAGACTGTGAAGAAACGTTTTAGAAAAAGCAATTACATGTTAGCAATTACAAAATTTTATAAAATTTAAACAAAATTAAAATCTATTTTAATATAACGGAGGAGCACCAAAATTTTAATCTTGATTCTTTTTGATATAACAACAGTTAATTAAATTAATAAATAGACCAACATCATTTTGAATTTAGTTATTTATTATAAGAAGATAAGAAGAATGGACATTCGATGGAGTCGGCTCGTATAAGTCAAGAAGGAATGGATCAAGCACCAAAATGGCATCCGGTAGCTCAGCGGTTAGAGCACTCGCCCAACTAAGCGAAAGACCCAGGTTCGTCACTGGTCGGTTGTCTGAGTGTGTGCTGCTACTCTCTTCTTGGCTCCGTCTTGCTCAGACTTAAAAATTGAGCACACCCCTCCTAGATTAGGGCTTTGCAAGTGAGAGGACAAAAAAAAAAAAAAAAAAAAAAAAAAAAAAAAAAAAAAAAAAAACTCGTTTTGGTTTAATATACCACACACACTACATACCACTAATATTACACCTCAACACACCTGCAAACTCATTTTGTTTTACAATTTTAGGATAGTAGCAAAATTTATGCAAATCATGCAACATCTGTGATGTCTGTAGGATGCGAGATCAAATAGCTGCTCCTCATCACTTGCCTCTAGTGTTGAATTAATTTCTGTAACATTCGTCGACTTTTATTTTAATTTTCTCTTTGCTGAACATTACCATTATTTTCTAAACCTTACTTCAAGTCCTTAACAGAAATTCATATGTTTGATAGCTCCCACATCATTAATTTCCTTTACATTCTTGTTCATTAATTTAAAATTTATCTTTGTTGAACTCTACCTATCCTCTTCTAGATATCCCTTGTTGCTAACATAAATTAAGATGTCTGAAAGCTCCAACAAGAAAATATAATTCCTCCTCCTTCTTTATTGTCCTCACTCTTAGTTCTTCTAATCCAAGAACAAATGCAGTGCATACTTGAACAATGACTCTGTTCGTTTTCTTGAACAAGAGAACGAACAACGTCCTTGTAACATTACTAGAAATAATAAAAATTTTCAGTCCACATCATAACTTCATTTTCATTTATATTTATTAAAACAGTTTTTATTCTTGATGATTTACCACAATATTAATATTAAAAACAGAAAGAAATAATGAAAAAAAGTTTGTTCACAAAAGTTAATAAAGTTTTATAAAACTAATTTTTGCTATTAAAACTTCTCATATAAAAATGTGTCCTGCTTTTAAAAGGACATTTTATTGTTTAAAACTTTTGCTTAAAGGCAAGGAAAAAATACCCATAAACATTAATATCGTACATATATATATATTTACATTAGAATTAGGTTTATGGTGGTTTGAATCCCTTAAAATGTTCATGAGGCCAAATCTGAAAATTAAATCAAAAAATAAAGGTTTAAAGCATCTAATGCGGATATTTTTAAAGAATATATATATATATATATATATATATATATATATCTCTATATATATATATATATATATATATATATAAAAAATATATATATATATATATATATATATATATATATATATATATATATATATACATTATATATATATATATATATATATATATATATATATATATATATATATATATATATATATATATATATATATATATATATATATATATATATATATATATATATATATATACATTACTTCCAAAGTCACATATAAATTAAAAGCATTAAGAGCGCTAACAGGAACAAACTTTGGCCACGATAAAGGAACCAACTCCATATTATACAGACAATATCTTCGTCCCTCTCTAAATTGCGCATCGCACGCCTTGGCTCAAGCAATTTGAAAATCAAACAAAGAAAGACGAGAAGTCTATAAAAAAGAGCTCTTAGGATAATATCTGATTGCCTCCCATTCAAACCTATTCACCACCTTCTGACTAAAACTAAAATCCTCCCTATAAGGGCCCATCTTGACATGATAAGATGTCAATTTTCTCAATAAATAACTCTCAGCAGACCACCACCTATATCAAACACTACTAACAAAAAAAAAAAAACACCTGCGCCTAGAATTACGAAAACCGCACCAGCGGAATCCTATTCTGATATATACAGCAGACTAAGCCCCACCACCACCACCACCGCCACCACCTCACACCCACATCATGGAGCACACTCACACTCATTTATACCAAGAAGCGATCTCTGCATACCATTGCAATACCATTCTCTAAGCATGTCCAAAAAAATCTCTGATAAGAACAAGCTTTGCACCGCCAAACACTAGTAAATCTGTCACGGCTTCCCTCTGGGCTTCACCCATCTTTTCATGAATACAAGTTTAACTATTCTTACGATCCCCATCCCTACTGTCAAAAATGTCATTAACAAACAATTGACAACACAAAACACCTCATTATAGATTACTCTACTCTGGCGAACATCAGGTGTAGTTTCAATATATATATATATATATATATATATATATATATATATATATATATATATATATATATATATATATATATATATAATATAACCTTAAAATATATATATATATATATATATATATATATATATATATATATATATATATATATATATAAATATATATATATAATATAATAAATGCAAAAAATATTAATAACAACTATTTTTAAAAAATAAAAAATAAAAAAAAAGGTAGCAAAATTTTCGCAGGGGCAACTCAGGAAACCCAAAAAAAAAAAAAAAAAAATTAACATTTTTGGTTGACACTAGCTGGAATGAGCTTCCCTAATGTATTAGTAGTAGTAAGAATGATAGATTAGCCGCATTGCCAGATTTAGCCGATTTTATTGGCCCATTTGGCTACTTTTCAGCTATTCTTTTGTTTTTGTTGTTGTTGGGTATGTTCATATGGGTTTCCGATGCCCCCGAGTTGATTCCCATGGTTACCGAGTCAATTGGCCGCCCCAGTCAAGGGTGAGGGGGTGTTGGGCCCCTCAAAACCTGGAAATGCTCGTAGAGGGATGATGAGATTTGATGAGTGCATAGAAGAGAATGAATGAAATAGAGTCCTGATGTTAAGTTAAGTGATGGAGCACATGTACCAGAGTCGGAGCCAGATCTGGATTCGGAGCCAGACTGGAATTCTGGCTCCATTTGCATATTAGGTCAAATGAGATGTCTTTATATATTTTTGATGACGTAGATCTCTAATTTGAGGGTTCCAAGACCCTCAAATGAGCCTGAGGACCCTCTGGAGTGGGTTCCCAACTGAAAAGCACAGAGTGCATGGCAGAGAAGACGAAGGAAGATGGAATGGAATGAAATTTTGAAATTGCCCCAGGGTTCGTATTGTTAAATAACTTTTTAATAAAATGTGCTATCAATATGTATTTTATATCTATGAATAGCTTAAAACCTGTGCTATCAAAGACTGAGTGAGCAAATTTTACAATTGTTTTTATTTTTCGTACACAGACCAATATAAATCAATTGCAAATTTAAAAAAAAAAAGATTTTTGAAAGATAAAGCAAAAAATCTTGCTTTATTTATATAATTTTTTTAAAAAAAAAAAATTTTTGCTGGTCACTGAAGCTGTTAGTATGCTGCAACTTTTATTTTAAAAATTTTTGTTGTAAAATTTTTATTTTTTTCTCTAGTAAAACACACAGAGTAAAAATTCTGAATATTACCCGTTTTCCCCCGTTTGACGGTATATATATATATATATATATATATATATATATATATATATATATATATATATATATATATATATATATATATATATATATATATATATATATATATATAGAAATAACTAAAATATTTATATATATTTATATTTATATATAAATATATATATATACATATATATATATATATATATATATATATATATATATATATATATATATATATATATATATAATAATAATATATAATATTTATATATACAGGTATCTTTCTATATATATATATATATATATATATATATATATATATATATATATATATATATATATATATATATATATATATAGAAATATATATATATATATATATATA
>JABUQX010147655.1:7500-16284 GCA_015478945.1 Trachelipus rathkii
AGTGTGTGGGAGGGAGTTTAGGAGAGGTATGGAGGACAGGTGGAGAAACGTGAGAGGGACGGGAATTGGGGAGGTGGAGGGGGAGGGAAGAGATTTAGAGAGCAATAGAAGGGTATGTGGAGTAAAAAGGGTGGGTGCAAGCAGAAGGAAAGGGAGTGAATGGTGGAGTGAGGAGGTGAGTGAGGTGGTAAAAAGGAAAAAGGAGGCTTATGTGAAATGGTTGGGAAGTAGGAGAGAAGATAGTTGGGAGGAATATAGAAGGGTTAGAGTGGAAGCAAAGAGGGCGGTGGAGAGGGCGAAGAGAAGAGCAAAAGGGGAATGGTGTAGAAGAGTGACGGAAAATTTTGAATCGGGGAGTAAGATGTTTTGGAAAGAAGTTAATAAAAAAAGGAAGAAGAAGGAGGGGTTGGGGGAGAGGATTAAGGGAGGAGATGGGGAGTGGATAGGAGGAGAGGATGGGGTGAGGAGGGGGGGGGGGAGTATTTTGGTGGATTATGGAAGGAGGGGGGGGGGGTAGGGGAGGAAGAAATGCAAGAGGTGAGGATGGGAAATGAAGTGGGGAGGGAGGGGGAGGATGAAATACAAATGGAGGAAATTATTAGGGCTGTGAATAAAGGAAAAAAAGGGAAGTCCGCAGGTCTGGATGGTGTGAGAATGGAAATGTTGCAGAAGGGAGGTAGAGGGGTGGAGGAATGGCTGTATAGATTGTATAACATATGTTGGAGGAGTGGTGAGGTACCACAGGATTGGGAGGATGGTTGTTTGGTTCCCCTGTATAAGGGGAAAGGGGATAGGATGGAATGTGGAAATTATAGAGGTATATGTCTTTTAAGTATGGTAGGGAAAGTGTACGGAAGAATACTGATTGAGAGAGTAAGAGGTTTAACGGAGGGGAGAATGGGGGAAGAACAAGGAGGATTTAGGGAGGGAAGAGGGTGTGTGGACCAAGTGTTTACATTAAAGATGCTTGTGGAGAAAAGTATAGAGAGGAAAGGGAAAGTGTATGGGTGTTTTTTAGATTTAGAGAAAGCATATGATAGAGTGAATAGGGGTGAATTATGGAGGGTGTTGGAGGAAAATGGGGTGGGGGGTAAATTAGGGAAAGGTATTAGGGCTTTTTATAGGAATAGTAGAATGTGTGTGAGAGTGTTAGGAGGGGAGAGTGAGATGTTTGGGATGGTGTGTGGATTGAGGCAGGGGTGTGTAATGTCGCCGTGGCTATTCAAGTGTTTGCAGAGGAATGGTGAGGGAGGGGGGGGGGGTGGAATTGATGAATGGGAATGATAGAAGGGAAGTGAACATGATACTGTTTGCGGATGATACGGCCCTAGTGGCGAAGAGCGCGGAAGGGCTGAGGTATTTGGTGAGGGAGTTTGAGAGAATGTGTGGACAAAAGGGGCTTAAAATAAATCCAGGTAAGAGTAAAGTATTAGTGTTTGAGGAGGAGGAGAGTGTAGAGGAGGAGGTGTTAGAGGTTAGAGTAGGGGGTGTAGTATTGGAAGAAGTAAAGGTTTTTAGATATTTAGGGATGGAGTTGGGTAAGGGGGGAGGGATGAAGGAGGAGATAGAGCATAGAATAGGTGAAGGAATGAGAGCTTTGAGTGGTCTGAGAGAAATATGGAAAGGGGGGGATCTATCACAGAAAGTCAAGATAAGTATGTTCGAGAAAATCTGTGTACCAGCGGTATTGTACGGGTGTGAAACGTGGGGGTTGAATGCCAGGTCCAGGAAAAAGTTGGAAGTATTTGAGATGAAGGGGTTGAGAGCGGTTTGTGGGGTTAGCAGAAGGGAGAGGATTAGGAATAGGGTGGTGAGGGAGAGATGTGATTGGAGGAATGGTCTGGTGGGAAGAGCGGAGAAGGGAATGTTAAGATGGTATGGGCATTTAGTGAGAATGGAGGAACAGAGAGTGGTTAGGAGAGTTTGGGAGGCGGAGGGGATAGGAAGGAGGGGAAGGGGGAGACCAAGAAGGAGGTGGATGGATGGAATAAAGGAGATGCTGGAGGAGGGAGGGATGAGGGGGGAAGAGGGTAGGGTGTTGGCGAGGGATAGAGGGGGGTGGAGGAGGTGGGTGAGGGCGAGATGAGAGGGGGTGTGAATGAGGGAGGCTGCACGTCCATCTCCGGCCCTGCCGACAAAGGTGACTGTATTAACAATAATAATAATAATATATACATATATTACATATTATTATTATTATTATTAGCTATATTATTATTATTATTATTATTATATATATATATTATTATTATTATTAAGTTATTATATATTTTTATATATTATTATTATTATTATTACATATTATTATTATTATGTATATAGTTATATTATTATATTATTATTATTATTATATGATATATTATTATATATTATTACATATATATTATTATTATTATTATATTATATTATTATTATTATTATTATTATTATTGTTTCCATATTTATATTATTATTATATTAAACATATATATATATATATATATATATATATATTACATATATTATATATATACATATACATATTAATATTACAATATATATACATACATACATATACATACATATATATACATTTTATACATATTATTATTATTATTATTATTATTATTATACATATATTATTATTATTATTATTATTATATATATATATTATTATTATTATTATTATTATATATTATTATTATTATTTTTTTTTATATTATATATTATTATTATTATATTATTATTATTATTATTATATATACATATATTATTATTATTATTATTAATATTATTACATTATTATTATTATTACAAACATATTATTATTATTATTATTATTACATTATATATTATTATTATTACATATATTATATTATATTATTATTATTATTATTATTATTATTATTATTACATATATTATTACATATTACACATACATTATTATTGCTATTTCATTATTACTATTACACATATTACATACATACATTATTGCCATTGATATTATTATTATTATTATTACACATATTATTATTATTATTCATTATTATTAAACATATTATTAATATTATTATTATATTATTATTATGGCTATATTATTATTATATATTATTATTACATATTATTATTATTATATATTATTATTATTATTACATATTATTATTATTATTATATTATTATTATATATATATATATATTATATATTATTATTATTATTATATTATTATTATTATTATATATATTATATTATTATTATTATTACATATATTATTATTATTATATTATTACTATTATTATTATATACATACATTACATACATTATTATTATTATTATATTATTATTATTATATAGAAATATTATTATTACATATTATTATTATATTATTATTATTATTATATATATTACATTATTATTATTATATTACATATTATTATTATTATATATTATTTTTATTATTATTATTATTATTATTAATATTATTAATATTACATACATTATTATTATTATTATTATATTATTATATATTATTATTATTATATTATTATATATAGAAATATATATATATTATTATTACTATTATTATTATTATTAGTTGTATATATATATTATTATTATTATTATTATTATTATATATATACATATTATTATTATTATTATTAAAGATATATATTATTTATATTATTATTATACATATTATATTATTATTATTATTATATTATATTATATTATATATATTATTATTATTATATATATATTATATTATTATATATATATATTATATTATTATTATTATTATATATTATATATGTATTATTATTATATATATTATTATATATTATTATTATTATATATATTATACATATATTATTATATTTACATATTATACATATTATTATTATTATTATTATTATTACATATTATTATTATTATTATTATTATTATATATATATAATATACATATATATTTATATGGTTTTCATGATTATAATCGATCCTATTTAAGGTGATCTATGGAGTCAGGTCCAATCATTCTTATCCTTAACGCATCCCTAACCTCTTTCTTATAAGGAACAAATGGGATGAGTAATTTCCAAGAAAACCGGTTATAATGTTAGTGTTTAACCGAAGAGATAATAATACTTTGGTCAACAATTTTTAAAGCCAATCGGTTGTAATTTTTCGCAAGCTTTAATGTTTAGTGGTATTATTATTATTATTATTATTATTATTATTATTATTATTATTATTATTATTATTATTATTATTATTATTATTATTATTATTATTATTATTATTATTATTATTATTATTATTATTATTATTATTATTATTATTATTATTATTATTATTATTATTATTATTATTATTATTATTGTTATTATTATTATTTTAAAAAATAAAACAATAATAATAATAATAATAATAATAATAATAATAATAATAATAATAATAAATAATAATAATAATAATAATAATAATAATAATAATAATAATAATAATAATAATAATAATAATAATAATAATAATAATAATAATAATAATAATAATAATAATAATAATAATAATAATAATAATAATAATAATATAAAGACATACATACACACACACACAGACAAAATTTTAATAATACACACAGCATCAAAATCATACATTAATAATAATAATAATAATAATACACACACACACACACACACAAATAATAATAATTATTATTATTATTGTCATTATTATTATTAATATCTATTATTTATTATTATTATTATTATTATTATTATTAATAATAATAATAATAATAATTATTATTATTATTATTATTATTATTATTATTATTATTATTATTATTATTATTATTATTATTATTATTATCATTATTATTTATTATTATTATTATTATTATTATTATTATTATTATTATTATTATTATTATTATTGTATTAGGAATATAGATATTATTAGATAATGAGCACCGCGGATTAATAATAAATTTTTATGTTATGTATAATCATTCAATATTTATATAATTTATATTTGTCTTGATTAAAGCTTGAAACTTTGTGGACGTGTTTTAACTACAAGCTATCCGGGCCAGAAGAATAAAAAGAATGGACAGATCAAAAGGGATAAAGCTCTCTGAAATGGTGAAGTCTTATGATGGTAGCGAAGATGTAGAGGCTTGGTTAACAAAGGTGTCCATGGTAGCAAGGATTAACAATGTGAAGGACGAAGCAGCATTCATTACGCTATTTTTAGAAGGGAATGCTTTGGCTGTTTTTCTTCAAATGGATGAGGGAGATCAGAAAAATTCGAACAGCATCAAGGCTCGTTTGAGGGAGGCCTTTGGCATGAACGCATTTAGCGCGTATGGTGAGCTTTGCAATAAAAAATGGGAAGGAGAGCCGGTCGATGTATTTGTAACCGAGCTGAGGAGGTTAGCCTCAATAGCCAAAATAAAGGATGAAATGGTGCTACGAAGGGCATTTGTTTACGGGATGCCAACGTCAGTCGGAAAAGAGTTACGAGCAATGCCTGAAATAGAAGATTTGGAATTTGGGAAAATATTATCAAAGGCGCGAGCGTTGCTAACACTAGAAAATGAAACTTTTATTGCCGCGGCTAAAGGCGAAGGAGGAGCAAGAATCTTTCAAAAATATTCAAGAGCTTCGATTAAATGTTTCTCATGCGGAGGGCCACATTTGAGGAAACATTGTAAAAGAAAATTTCAATGCTGGAATTGTGGCAAAAAAGGTCATGTTGCAATAGAATGTGAGGAGATGGGAAACGAGAACGGCGGGCTCGCTGCTTCGGAGGCGGACTCGTCGGAGCATTGAGAGGGAATTCCGAAGAATTATTTATTATAAGAATATTATTAAATGGAAGAAGGGGAAAGGCCCTAGTGGATTCGGGATGTTCTCTTTCTGTGGTGAAGGAAGATTGTTGCAATGAAATAGAAGGAATAAGTCGAGTCACCGCTTTCGATGGAAGAAAAATATCCGTGAAAAGGGGAAAAGTAAAGGTAGCGATAAGGGGGAGAGAAATTGAGAAGGAAGTAGTGTTGACTGAAGAGCTAATAAATGGTGTGGATATGATCTTAGGACTAGATATTATATTCCAACTTGGGGGCGTCGAATTGAAGAGAGATGGAGTAAGATTTGGTATTGAGAAGGAGGAGCGGAAGGATATTCGGGTTGCGGCGGTAAAAGGGAAGAAAACCTTGAAAATAGAAGATAGGGACTTTGATGCGTATTTTGATGGGAATTATTGGGAAGTGCGGTGGAAATGGAAAGAAGGCAGGAGTCCGGATTGGAGGAACTCTGTGGAGTGTTATGAGGGAACAATGAAGGGAGATATAAAAGAGAAGTTTAATACTGAAGTCGAGAGATGGATCTCAGAAGGTATTTTAAAGAAAGTGGAACAGGGTGAGAAGGAGGGAAAGAATGTGATTCCAATGATGGCAGTGAACCAAGAGTCTAAAGGAAAAATAAGGCCAGTGTTGGACTTCAGGAAGTTAAACGATCACATAGAATGCCATACTGGAGATGAGATAGTTGCATGTGATGAAACTCTAAGGGTTTGGAGGAGAAAAAAAGGCAAAATTAAGCTGGTGGATTTGAAAGCGGCGTACTTGCAGTTGAGGGTAGATAAAAGTCTTTGGAAATATCAGGTGGTGAAGTTTAAAGGAGAGATGTATTACTTAACTAGATTGGGTTTCGGAATAAATTGCGCTCCAAGGATAATGATGAGAATTTTGAGAGAGGTTTTGGCACAGGATGAAAGAATAAGAGAAGCGACCAGCCATTACATCGATGACATAATTGTGAATGAAGACATCGTAGGAGCGGAAGATGTAGTCTTATATTTAGCAAGCTATGGGTTGGTGACGAAACCAGTAGAAGGTCTTGTGGATAACAGAGTGTTAGGATTGAAAATAATAAAAAATAAAGAAGGGAAATTAGAGTTTAGAAGAGGTGGTGAATTACCAGACCTAAAGGAAGGGAATCTTTCAAGAAGAGAAGTATTCTCAATTTGTGGTAAATTGGTGGGACACTACCCGGTTGTAGGTTGGCTAAGGGTAGCCACAAGCTATTTAAAAAGACATGTGGAAGGAAAGAGTTGGAATGATTTGGTCGATGATAAGGTCATTCGAGTATTAAAGGAAATGTTAGACGAAGTGAAGGAAAGAGACCCAGTAAAAGGTTTTTGGAGGGTTTCGGATGAAGATAAGGGAGTAGTATGGTGTGATGCAAGCAATCTGGCCATAGGGGCGGCGTTGGAAATTGGGGGAAAGATTGTTGAAGACGGATCGTGGATCAGAAAGAAGAACGACGTGGGTCATATTAACGTTGCAGAATTAGAAGCGGTTATTAGAGGAGTGAATTTGGCATTAAAGTGGGGTCTGAAAGAGCTGGAAATTAAAACAGATTCGATGACGGTAGTCAATTGGTTAGGTTCAGCAATTACAATGGAAAGAAGAGTGAAAACAAGAGGCTCAGCAGAAATGCTAATCAAGAGAAGATTGGGGGTTCTAAGTCAGCTGATAATAGAGTTCGGGTTATCAGTGAGTGTAAAGTTTGTAAGATCAGAGATGAATAAAGCTGATAGTTTAACCAGAGTCAGGAAATCTTGGATGGGAATTTTCGAAGAAGGAGAGCAGAGGGAAGAGGAAATTGCTGCCGTCGCGAATATCGAAAAGGAAGTTAAGGATTTGCATGAAAAACATCATTTTGGGGTGAATAGAACCTTGTATCTGACGAAGATGGTTGTACCGGAAGCCACGAGGAAAGTGGTGGAGAAATGCGTGAAGGATTGCAAAGCGTGCCAATCAATAGATCCTGCGCCAGTAAGGTTCGGGAAAGGGGAATTAGGAGTAAGCAGGAATTGGTGGAGGGTGGCGATCGACGTCACGCATTACAAAGGGAAGCACTACCTGTCAATTGTTGATTGCGGACCGAGCAGATTAGCAATTTGGAAAGTTTTGAATAATGAGACGGCAAGAGAAATCATTAGGAAGTTGGAGGAAGTGCTTGTGGAAAGGGGGCCAATGAAACAACTTATGATGGATAACGGTACGGCGTTCAGATCAACTGATGTAGAGAGGTTGTGTAAAAAATGGAATATTGAACGGGTCTTTAGAGCAGCAAACAGAGCAAGTGGCAATGCAATAGTAGAGAGAAATCACAGGACAATCAAGAGAATGGCAGAAAGGGGGGGAATTACCCCGGAGGAGGCAACGTTTTGGTACAATATGTCGCCAAAGAATGGATTAGAAGATAAGAGCGTGCCTCATAGGTCTATTTTCAAATATAGATGGGGGCATCCACTTGAAAAAATGAAGTCTGTGGATTCTGGTAGAAGCGATTCAAGGTTCAAAATTGGAGAGGAGGTGTGGGTAAGACCTTTGCAAAATAAGTGTACAACGAGATGGATGAAAGGAAAGGTAACAAGAATAAATTCTAAATTTAATATAGATGTAGCGGGAATCCCGAGGCATATAAAGGATTTGAGGAAAATAGTATGATGATTTAAAAATCATGGGGGCGTGTATTAGGAATATAGATATTATTAGATAATGAGCACCGCGGATTAATAATAAATTTTTATGTTATGTATAATCATTCAATATTTATATAATTTATATTTGTCTTGATTAAAGCTTGAAACTTTGTGAACGTGTTTTAACTATATTATTATTATTATTATTATTATTATTATTATTATTATTATTTAGCGGCGCACGAAAACGCGAAACGTTTCACGATAAATGCGAAAACGGTTAAACACCCATCTTAAACTGAACGAAGTACAAC
>JABUQX010147660.1:0-2500 GCA_015478945.1 Trachelipus rathkii
CGTATGCTTCGTTCAGTCAGATGGGTGTTTTTAACCGTTTCGCATTTATCGGTAGAAACGCTTTCGCGTTTTCGTGCGCCGCTTCATATATATATATATATATATATATATATATATATATATATATTTCTGCTATATATATATATATAATTTCCTAGAGTTAGGCCTGTATCTGCTAGAAAACGAACGAGTGAGGCTAGGTTAGGAAAGCCCTGTGATAGGCAACATAGGAAGGTAAAGTTCATGAAAAATTTGTTAAAAAGCATGGTTAAATTAGGTCTTAACCAAGTTTTAATCCAACTATATTGCTAAACTTGTCGTAATTTTGCTAGCGCTACCTCGTTCATGGAACCGTATTCTAACAAGTGCTACCACAGTCGTTCTCTAGGGATACCAAATCAGCTAGAAAGTTTATATATATATGTATATATATATTTATATATATATATATATATATATATATATATATATATATATATATATATATATATATATATATTCTTACATATATATATATATATATATATATATATATATATATATATATATGTTTATATATATATATATATATATATATATATATATATGTATATATATATATATATATATATATATGTATATTATATATATATATATATATATATATATATATATATATATATATATATATATATATATATATATATATATATATATATATATATATATATATATATATATATGATATATATATATATATATATATATATATATATATATATATATATATATATATATATATATATATATATATTATAAAAATAAATAAAAATATAAAAATTTATACCTTTGAGAGAGAAAACTTTATTTACACTATGGGAAAACTAATTTGCTTTTGCGAGTTCTGACAACCTGGTCAGTCTCTGTTAGAGTTCTGACAACCTGGTCAGTCTCTGTTAGAGTTCTGACAACCTGGTCAGTCTCTGTTGAGTTCTGACAACCCTGGTCAGTCTCTGTTAGGTTCTGACAACCTGGTCAGTCTCTGTTAGGTTCCCAGCAGCCTGGTCAGTCGCTCTGTTAGTAGACTACAGATTTCAACACAAGCGTTCAATGCAATGGGGTAGGGGTAGAACGTGTTTATTTAAGGCGACAATTTTAATTTGATTTTAACATTCGCAATAGCACATTTTCACTGTTTTGTGTAAGTTTCATAAAGGATGAGGAGAGGTTCTCGCTCACAATTACCATATATATATATATATATATATATATATATATATATATATATATATATATATATATATATATATATTATATATATATATATATATATATATATATATATATATATATATATATATATATATATATAGTGTGTGTGTGTGTGTGTGTGTGTGTGAGTGTGTGTGTGTGAGAGAGAGAGAGAGAGAGAGAGAGAGAGAGAGATAGCAGAGAGAGAAAATTTTTGCCTCTATGAAGAGACTATTTGCAAAACACATTTCTGTTATTTAAACTCTTAAAGCAATTTTCTAAAATCTGAGGACGGATCTAATCACCACTTAAAGAATCCATTAAATTGTAACGACCATAGGAGAACAAAGAACTATACTGGAACTTGATAAATGAAACTTGGTTAATCTGATGTATCCTGGTGTATCGTCATAAATGAATCTTGGTTAATCTGATGTATCCTGGTGTATCATCATCTGAATTTTTTGTAATCACAAGATTGAGAGAATGTAAGTAATGGTTAATGTTTACGAACCCTTTCAAAAAATAACTACCACACACCTCAAACATTATTTCTGATGACCCTATGAACTACTGTCATGAAGCCAATATGGTTTTGGTACTCTGGGACCTTGTTCAATGTGAACCATTAAATATTTTTTTAAGAAATGAAATTCCTTATTCGCTGGTCCAATTTGTCCATAGCATATCTATTAATTCTCAAAGGAAATTTTGCAATTTAAATATATTTTTTCACAGAACAAAATCGCACCATTATCTTAAATAATAAGTTATCCCAAGTTACTGTAATGTCTTGGAAATTAGATGCACCAATGAATATTAGCATAAACTTCAATTTTTTTTTTTTTAAATTTAACAAAATGATGCGAATTTGTAAAAAAAAAAAAAAAAAAAAAAAAACAAATTACATATCAACAACGGCAAAAAAGTTATCGGGAACGTCCTTAAAAAAAAGTGAGAAGTAATGCTTCATCTTTATTACTGAAAATAAATGATGATATAAATGAAGAATTTTACAGTAATCCCTCAGGATTTGTTGCCTTTATTTATCCACAGTCAAATGAAAGCTTTGTGAAGCAAAAGGATTTATCCAGTATTAATAATAAACAGTAGTTGTAAATTCATATGTATACATAGCTCTAACCAAGATCAGTTGAAGCACCAAAAACAAATTGAATTCGCATGCTTAATATAACTTCAGCATACTTGATGTGAATCTCATAATCTTGATGAAAATTTGACGATAATCACACAAAAATAAAAAAAATAA